>JBBPFQ010000017.1:5021687-5036098 GCA_037974815.1 Kaempferia elegans
ACATTGTCTAGAGTTATCATATTTACCATAATATTCACCACCCCTATCAGATCTGATAATCTTAACATTTTTATCTAATTGTCTCTCAACCTCATTAGTAAATACTTATAAGATATTTACTGATTGACATTTTCACTGTGCGTGTTTCTGTCTACGTTTTGCACGATTCATAAGCATTGAATGACTTCAGTGAGCGACACAACTTCGTCCAACACCTCTTAAGATAACACATCACCCTGTCTCTCAAGATCCAGCTCCCTGTGCTTAATGCACCGGTCAGCAACATCAATTGGATTTGTTGTAGGAGCAACCCTGGTTATAGATTTGATTTGGTACTACGAGCGGGAAAAAAATTAAATTGCCGTGAGCGTGAATCGAACGCGCGATCTTAAGATAACACATTGCCCTGTCTCTCAAGAGCCAACTCCCTGTGCTTAATGCACCGATTAGCAACATCAATTGGATTTGTTGTAGGAACAACCCTGGTTATAGTTTGATTTGGTACTACGAGTAGAAAAAAATTTAAATTGCAGTGAGCGTGGATCCGATCTTCAGTCTGACGCTCTCCCAACCGAGCTATCCCCGCTGATTTTAAAACTTTAGAAAAAATAATATTAAGTTTAAATCAGACGTGTCTATGCTTTTTTATCAATAATTAAATCTTGTCATTGCCTTAAATTGTTGCTTTACCTTTATAAAAATCCTTGCATGGCTAGGTATGGAATAACATTGACAATGCTCCTAGCTACTAGGGAACAAGAATGACCGCTGGGAAGTGGATGTAGATGTCGACAACTTTGATATTATTTATTTAATAATTTATTTTTCAAGTTCGTCCAAATAATTTAATTGCACATACAAATTATATTTGTGAATAACTACAAGTAATAGGTGCGATATATTTTGAGAAACGAGGTAAAACTTTAGAGAGCAAAATGAAAATTTCCCTAACAAAAAACTCTCCTTGGATATTAGAATTATATTACTCGAGCATACATTGACCATGCCAGATTGATCATGACTAAGCTTTAACATTGAGTCATTTCTACATGCAGAAGAGATGAGGAATAAACATCATGGAATATAGTAAGGGAGAAGAGAGGAGGAAGCTCTGGCACTCAATTTTAAGATGACAGAGACTACTACATTTTTTTCTGAGCGACTTCGATGTACTGCTCGGCAAGCTTTTTCACCTTATCGCCTTCCTTAATGAGAAAGTTAGCGTTTTTGGCATCGCCATGGTATCCCATCACTTTATCGGTGGTTCTCCCGACGGCCCATCTGTATTGCTCGACTGTAATCACTCCGCTTTTGCAAAGTGGCCTGATGTGTTCTTTGATATATGCCTCAACCTGAAGCACAAGAAACAGAGATGTTGGCTTGAGATAGAATACGAAAGTTTAGCATGTTTTAATGTAGACTTCTAAATTCATGTGCAGAAATTACGCCATAAGAACAATGGTATCTCGTAAAAAAGTAAATAGAGCTGGAATTGTAGGAACCAATGGTGTCTTGAATTCTACATAGACTAGTTTTCTATGCTCGTGTGGCTTGAACTAATACATAGAAGTCCCTAATGTAATTCAATAGTTCTACTTTTATCCCCTCTACCCTTCTCTGTTAATATCACCTCTTTGTCCTCGCGCATGTTATGTTTTCTGATAATAGCTCATCCTTCGATCTTTTCCTCCACTTTTCACCTTACTCTACTTTTTCTCCTTAATCATCGTTAAACCAGACAGTAGTTCATGATCCTAATCTTTAAAATAGTATCTAAATATGGAAGAACAAAAAAATTATGAAGTTTCATTCCAAATGGAGAAATATTTTATGGTCTACTCAATACTCACTTGCATAGCATGGTAAATGCAAATATGGTAACTAGTTCATGTTACAATCTTCAACATGTTTGAATTTACCGAAAAAATGTCAGGCATATGGCACATTCATTTCCACAAGACATAAATCTTTAAGGATATTCATAAAGAAAGCTTACCTTTTTGTAAACAGAGTGAGATGGCTCGGAAGAATTAGAACCACTGGGCTTAGCCAGTTCCATGTTAGGAGCAACTTCACAGCTTAAAGAATCTGACGAACTTTTTCCTCTGGAAGATGCACCTTTCCGGGGAACCTCATCACCAAGAACCCTATTCTCAGATAAGCTATTGGTTTCCAGTTTAGGCACTGCAGATCCATCTTTTGAACCACATTTATTTTTGTTAATGATGCCACTTGAGCTAGCATCTTCCCTCTCCATCACATTGCAGTCCTCCCCATTAACATCAGTTGATATTGTTTGAGGTTCTTTTTTTGGTTCATGCAACTTGTTGGGCTCAGGTGAAGAGAGTTCATTGAGTTTTTCTTGTTGAAATATAGTAGTTGAAGAATCAAATTTAACTAACACATTTCCTTTGCCACCTGCATTTTCTTGCTGAAGTAAATTCAAGCAATTAGATGATGGTGCCTCGGCCACCACATTATCCTGATTATTGACAGGTAACATTTCTGCTGAACTCTTAGATTTGGAAGATGGTGCCTCAACCACCACATTCTCCTGATTATTGACAGATAACATTTCTGCTGAACTCATAGATTTGGAAGAATCATAGTTGGAACATTTAAATGGTTCTTCTCGGGGTGATACTATGCTCTTTATTGTAACATTTCTATTTTCTGATTCAGATCCTATTGAAGAATTTGCACAACTGGAAGATGCAGAGTATATGTCATCATCTAACTTTAACTTTGAATCTTCATGTGTACACTGAGGATGGATAAAAACGGGAAGGACATTTTCAACATTTTGAAGTTTGCTATTTGGTCCCGCATCATTATTGTGATCCTTTATAATTCTAACAGGACTGCTAGGGGGAGAATCGCAAAGACCAGCAACTCTCAGTATTTCTTCAACATCAGTGAACCCAACTGGTGTTATCTTTGAGATAGTTTCTTCGGTATCCTGTTTTTTACCATTTTCAGGATTTTCAACTCCCTGATCCACACTACAATCTTTGTTTACCAATCGATCAAATGTAGTTGCATCTGATTGAAGACTAGTGCACTGAGATAGAATTTGTGCACAGAGATTCATGTAAACCATCTTGCTCTTTGATCTTTCTGAAATGTCCTTTTCTACATTAATTGCATCAGCTACAGCCAACTCAACATCAGCAGTTCTGCGAATCACTGATAATTTTGTTCGCCTTAGATAATGCTCAGCCATGCGGTATAGTTGTGCCTAGAACATAAAAGAAACTCTTAACATTCATCTCTTGCTTTAAGAAAGCCAATGACAATGAATAATTAAGTAAAATATGGAAGTGTTTAAGATAAACTTATGAATCAAATAGTTATAATCTAGAGAATAGCACAAACTAGAACAGAAATAAACCAAAATGGTAGGAGATGGATTATTGAAGAAGTATACTTGTTCTAACTATTCATAATGCATGTAATCTACAAAAGCATATATTGCAGGGCAATATTGTCTAGAATTAGCAACAGGGAATTGGGGTTATGCTTGCAGAAACTGTAAGGATATTCTTTGCAGTAGGTAGAAGGTATGTCTCAAAAAATGAAGAGAGAGGCATAAAATGACTAAATCAATGTCACACCTGCCTGACTGAAAATGGAATTATATTCTGGCGTCCAGGTGCTGGAACCGGTCTCATGTCACTAGGAAGTTGGGCCTAGATAGTTAAAGAAATAAAAGAAAATGCTATATATGTCAACAAGAAGCTCTAATAACTACCATAACTAACAATCCAACAATCAAACATGTACCAGCAATGGATATTTTCCCTTGAGTAGAGCACCATCTTCTTGAAAGTCTTGGACTGCCCTTGAACTCGTAGAGGCATTCTTTCTAGCGAGAATCTCCATTGCCCATTTCCTTTTAGCACTCTTGTCCATGGCAGATTTATTATCAGTCTCCTTCAAATTTGTTGAAGAAACAGATGTCTCCTTTGAGTTTTGTGCTTTGCTTTTAAGAATACTTGCAGCCAACACTGAAGAAGTTACTGACTTTTGTTTTAGAGCAACTGAAGCACAATTATGCTTTCCCTCATTACCTGACAGTTGTGATTTAGTCTGGAGCTTCGAACCTTTTGTTATATTAGCAACAACATCACATGAAGTATCATTAGCAAGAATTTTATCCTTCTCCTCGCCAACCACAGCAGAGAGAGGCTTGATATCATCCTTTCTTGGGAAAACTGATGCATCAGCTAAGTATACTCGAGATAAAATGGAATTTTTTGCTTCTCCTTCAGGACCCAAATCCATACTCTCGGAGCAAGGAGCTGATACCTTCTTTAGAAGCTCAAGAACTGACTGCAGGGTCTCAATTTTTTCAGGCTTTACTTTTGGACATCTGTGTTTCCAGAATTCAATGTCCCAATCCCTGTCCCAAGCTCGCCTTCGTCGCCCACTTGTTGTAGCATAAATTTTTTTGGTCAAGTTTTCACGTATTTTTCCTTTTTTGAGCAATTGTTTCCTAATTCGAAGATTAGGCTCAAACTTATTAGTTACTTCAATTCTGGGTTTCATGATCACTTCGCGAAATGCTGTTAAGAGTTGGCTGTGAAAGGTACTATCCTTGGAACAAGAAGTTTTATCCTGAATAGCTTCTTCTATCTCCTTTCCCAGTTTCTGAACCATAATTTCCTTATCTGCCTTATCTCCAACTCTTCTCATGATCTTCTTCACTCTAAGCCCAACCAAATCATCTATGTTTCCTTTAACTTTGTTTACTCTTCCTCTTTGACCATCGTGGGGTTTATGTTTACGTTCTCGAACAATACTCATTAAATCTGGAGTCAGAACTCCATCTTTTGCATCATATTTTCTATAATCATCTTCATTATCTGTAACAGCCTTCGACAAGATTGGAATATTAGCATTAACTTGACTTTCTAAAGGTTTCATCAGAGATATCTTATCTAATTTAAGTTTCTTTGAACACTCCACAGTTTTTGTTTCAACCTGACATTCCTGTTTTCGCTTTCCATTTTGCTTGCTTATGGAATTTACATCTCTGCAGAGTGAAGATGAAGAAATGAAATGAAACTAGAAACTGAACTTGCATAAATTCAATTAATAGAATGAATTGGAATACCATCATTTGCTGGAGGTAATTATTTTTGTACATTGCTATATATATGTGAGTGATTTACTAATGAAGCATTAATTCAGTAGTTCTCCTAACTCCTAAGTACTAACCACCAACGAGCAAAGTATTATTAAACATATCACAGAAATACAAGTTGAAAAATGACCTTAAACACAAGTGTGATTAATTTAATGATAACTAATCAACTATTTAGTTTTTGATCTTCTAGGTAGTAGAAAACATATTTCTAAGAACTTGTATACAGCACCAACAACAAACCCTATTAGTTCCAACACATTTGCCCTACTAGTTTCCAACAGATTTTTAAGAATTTGCACTTTTATCCGCTTGGAGGTATTCGTGAATATGCATAGAGAAGACATAAATTTGTCAAACATTTAAAATGTTCAGTCTGAACACAATTACCTTGTAAATTCTTTGATTAAGAATTGAATGCATTGACATTGACATTGACATTCAAGCAACATGCACTTATAGAAAACAGGCAATGGAACTATTTCTTACATTATAAGACCATTGGATTCAACTGTATTCTCCTTCATAGAAACTCCAGCATTGGATTCAATTGTATTATCCTTTTCTGAAGATCCAACTTTAAAATCTTCTTGACAAATGGCATTAACCACATCCTCAACAGAACTAGTGATAATCCCATCTACTGCAGAAAAGTAAAACAAAAACAATAATGAACAAGAATTCTTTTGATGAAACAAAAACAAGCCATCAGTAGACAGAATGACAATGTCAACTGAAACAACTAGTAGTAGCTTCCATCCTTGACACTCAAGCAATCATACACAAATGAAACACATAATTCAATAAAGCTATTCCAACAGTCGATGATGACCACATCAACTGAGTCAGCATTATCCCATTTAAATAATATTATTTGCATGCTAAAATGGTAATCCTCCTGACTTAAGTTAAAAGGATTGGAAAGAGATGTCCTATCAAATTCACCAAGACATTTGAGAACTAGTGAAATTATTACCAGAACATGAGATTTTATTGAAAGCGAGTTTAAAACATAAGCTATCATGTTATCATTGATTTTTGTTTAATAGTTTACTGTTGGAATAGAGTGGTTGCTATTTTGAAGCTCAATGAGAAGATTAATTTATCACATTCCAATAGTCAGAAAGAAATCATCCTCAGCAGAAAAACAATCTACAAATCAAACAATAATGAACACCCAATTACCTGACATATTACACTCATCTGGATTGTGTAAGCTTCTACTAATAACTAATGAATCGTTGCCAGCAACATCAGCTAATTCATCAACTGAAAATTTATTTACAATAAGATCAAATTTTCAACAGAAACTAGTTGGGGAATATGCAACCAATAAACTTGAGGGGGAAAAGAGAGCAAACACCAGCTGAAACAAGGAAAAAAACTGCTAATTGTTATAACAAAAAAATGAGATGAGTAAACAGCAATATAACAACTTACATTTATCTTGATGAAGCTCAGCAATATTTTGGTAAGACCCACATGACAATGAAAAAGAGTCATCGTGCTCATCATATCTAGAAGAATTGCGCATTGTTTCTACTGCAAAATTATGTTCTAGAGGTCTGTGCAGTTGAACTTGTGATAACTCTGTTGTTGAATCAAGAATATTTGAAGGTGCACTTGACAGGGATGGCAATGATGAAGGAACTTTTTCCAGTTCATCATCAAGCTGTTCAATTTCAGGTGACCTACCCAACAAACACTTACGGTTATTATCTTCTTCAGTATCCATTCCATCAATTCGGTCTTTGCTGTAATCCAAGTCATTACATCTAAGATTGTAACCAGCAATCTTATCGACTGGAACATTGAGCAGAATATTATCAACGTTAGAATTGGATAAAGATGTTTCATTTTCTTTTCTCATGTTTGTATTTACATGATTCTCCAATGAAGAACAAACTTTATTTGCATCTATCTGATTCTTTGGAACCATTGAAACAACAACAGCTGTTTCTCCATCATCAGCAACAGATACTGATACCTTTCCAAGAAAAGAATGGTCAATTGCCCATCTAAGTTCAGGATCATTTGAAACAGAATTCACCCCTTGATCTTCTACAGAAACATGATTTACATTTTGTAATTCTTCAACAGATAAGCACCTAGACAATAAAAGCCAAATAGAAAACATTATTGTAGTTGATACCATCATCAAAACATGAAAGAAAAAGAATTACTTACATAATAAATCATATTGGCATTGAATCAATCCAACAAAAATTGTGCCACAAGCTCAAAACTTAATGGGTGTTATCGTAGCTGAATTACCTAGGACATAACCAAGAACCGACAGATGTGGACTCAGGGTGAAATCCAACGCAAAAGGCATGATACCTGCCTTCAACAGTAACATACATAACATGTTAAAGCATGTCATACAACAGATGAAAAGAAAATATATAACAAATATAAGCAACATAATATTGGTGCCAAAAAGTTGATTGAATTGGCTAAAATCTTCAGAAGAATTAAACTCCAAAGAGAAATTTCTCATCTATAAACTGAAGGATTAGTAATCTAAAAGCCAACAGGAACTACGGTTAAATTTCCTAATGCTCCTCACAGACATGGAAGATGACTTATAAGATGGCAGTTCAGTGTATGTACCTTTTCAAGGAAAGCCCACAATATAAAATTAAATTAAGACTTAAAGATAATTTCAAGCCTAGGAGTTACTGAAGGAAGCTGATTATAGCACAACCATTTCCTCATCTATACAATTAACCCACTTATGCCATGTACTTAGCTTGAAAAATCAAAATTAATGAATCTAGTAGTTTCTTAAGGCTAATTCTGTTGAAGGGCTAAAGTATCAAGCACCCAAATTTTATTGCAGTTGCATAAAGTTGATTAAGAAGAAAATAGAAGATGTATTTAATATCCACCATATGTCACATGAATCACAAGCAATTGATGTGTCAAAAGCTAAATCATCTTCAATTGTTGCCAATCCACTTCGAACCTTGCAACCATCACCATCCAAACATGCAACTGCCTGAAGGAGAATATAACTGTATTAGTACTGATTGAAAACCACAGCATGCAATGGTGGAACAGTGCAAGGAAAACATCCTTACATCTTCACTGATGTAGTATGAAGGAAATGACAATGTATTGTTCTTCCCTTGAACACTCCAATCCTCATCTCTATGAAGAAAAGAAAGAAGGTTGATACCCATATTTCTCAGACAATTGCATAAAAAATCACTTGAGACTAGACATATGAATGGTGAATGTAAAATTCAGCCTCCTGCAGATAACAATATGCATGGAAATAGAGGTTTAAAGATGAACTATCAATAAAATCTTTTTTTGTATCAAGCTTCTATAGGCAATGACCAACAAAAGATTAACAATCAATCACAAATAAAGAAACCATTAGATTAACAATCAATCACAAACAAAGAAGCCATTAATTTTCAAGTACTACACCTTTAAAAAACAGCTTTAAGAGTTAAGACACAAAAAATTTCTTGAATGGCTAATCACAATTTTAAGTTGTTGATTGAAATGAAGGCTACAGTGAACAAGCTGATAGCTTCCAGAAAGGCTAAAAAGAAAAGAAAACCACCACTGCACTAATTTTTCAAGCAGCTTGCAAGAAACCATACAAAATTCAAAAATTCAGTGAAGCAACAAGACAGAACCACAGGAAGTGATCTAGTTTGCTTCTTGGAGTTATTTCATAAATCTTCTACATGCTAGTAAAGTTCACTAAGGATCATTATAATGTATTCTTGTCTCTTGAGCATCAAATTTAGGCATACTATACTTAGAAAACTGATCAACATTTTGCAATCCTCCAGGTAGCAGTTTGCCTATTTACAGTAAAGCAACCAGAACGCATCTGTCATGTTCAATCTCCTGATGGGTACGACCCCATATTGCCAAGTCACTAAGCATTCTCCAAGCCATTCAAGATGCTTTATATGCAGTAAAAAATGATAATAATGGTAGACTACCAGTTATGTTATGCAAATATTAGTAAATAATACTTAATGACTAATAGCTTAAATATGTAAATAATTAACAATTAATATTATATTTCCATAATGCTAAATAAATTACCAGTTATATCTTATTCTTAATAACCTGTATATCTATTATCTAATAATATCAGATTATTGTTAATAATATTTTATGATTAGTAAATAATACAAGATCATCAATGCATCAATAAATAAAACTTAAGAGTTAATTATTGATAACGTATATTATTAGCTCATGATCATTTATAAAATAGCATTATAATTGATATATTATGATAACTTTTTGCTTGAATAGTAGTATTAAACTATTTACATTTAATACTCAATTTAAATCCTCAAGAAAACTATACATCCCCTTCAATGTTTCCTGCCTTGTAATTAAGCTCCACCACTATCTATTGTGCAACTAGACATGCTAATGTCTGTGCAAGACTGAGCTTCACTGCAATACACTGCATGATAAAGATCTAGATGCAAAGATTTTTTTTTTTTAATGCAAGCATTGTCATCTAGACCGACCCACTTAGTGGGATAAAGCCTTGGTTGTTACTGTTGTTGTAAGCATTGTCATCTAGAGAGCAAATCTTGGAAGAGTTTGTGCAAGAGAAGTGTTCACTGTTCAAGATTTTTGTGTGGGAGAGGTGTTTGTGCAGGAGCTCAGGGCTTTGAATGAGAGAATAAAGAGCTCAGCATTTCTTCTTTTTTTAATAGTTTGTGAACTTTCCAGTCTGACCACCCAACATCCAAAACCAGGCAATTTCACATTAGCACCTAGCTAATGACACCTGCACAGGCATGTGCCAATGCATTCATCCTCATTTCTCCTTGGCAACTAGGCAACTGTCTAGATATCTTTTAAAAACTATGCTCATATGTCTGAGAGTTGTTTAGTGATGTTAGCAATGAATGAATAATATTTAACCAACACATATCCTTCATTTTCCAATTTGAGAGCATTCCCAATGCTGATTAATGCACCAAATAGTAAGTGAATGGAAAGACCAGGAATTAACTTATAATAATAACTAACGATTGATAAATGTACTGGCATTATTATTAGTTCAAAAAACATTACCTGGAAAGCAAGTAATAATTCTCAACACTAGCACTTCCAGTGGTGTCATATACCTACATTTATGCCACACAAGTAGTGAGATATGGTGAACTAAGACGATGCCAATTAGAAAATTCAAAATGAATATGAAAGATGCAGATCAAATCAAGATCCAAATGAAACATATACACAGCAGATTTAGTATTGGTAAATACATGTGCATCTATATCAATTATAGATGCACCAATGCAACAAGACAATGACGGAATGACCCATTTGAAGGATTAGAGAGTTGCTTTGCCTAAATAATATACTCACTGGCAAACAAGTGATAAGCTGAAATTCGTTTTTACAAATTGGACAGCAATTTGTAATGGTAGCCCAGTTGTCGATGCAGGCAAAGCAGAACCTGGAATCACATATGAAATATAAGTAAAAGAACTAATAGTGCCGTAAATAATGGAGTAAAATGGTGAATTGCAACACTAAACTACACAAGAATGGCGCCAGCATCAAGGCTCATCATGAACCAAATGATTATGCAAGAACATGGACCAAGGTTTGTTCCCTCTAGGTGATGATCTTAAGTGCAGCAATAAGCATGGACCCTATTAATATTATCTGAACAACTGCATGAATCATTAATATTTGACTACGGCATGGATTTAAAAGAAGAACAAATATAGAATAAGTAAAACAACAAAAATGCCAATAATAAAAAAAAACAAAACACGATATAATAATGAATGTTAGAATCACCAGCATGAAAGAAAAAGGAAAATAACAACATAAGAGTGACAAGATTGGTGAAATAGGTAATCACAAGAGCAACTCAAAAAATTTGCAGAACTGATAGCTATTGTCAAATATTTGAACTATATATGCATGAATATAAAAGTAAAATGTACTCAATAAACAATTTTAAGAAGACTGAAATTTGCTCGATAAGAATTTAGCAAATGAACCACTTAACAATGTTTCTCAAATATTTTATCATAACTAGACCAGTTTATCCTGTTAACACAAGTATATCCTAAGTACTATAAGACACCAAAACATATATTAAGTAACAAATTGAATGACCTGTATTTTCATACCAAAGAAAATAACAGAAAAAGACAATATCACTATTCAACCCATCATCAACATGGCATACCAATGATTGCAGCAATCTAGAGCCCCTCTATCAATGACTACATCCATACAAATTCCACATCTTTCATTCTCAAACAAAATATCTTCCTGCAAGGATGATGTGCACTATACAAATGTCAGAATGCTAAAAGATCAACATGTTTAATTCTGAAATGGAATATCCTTATGGAAGAATGATGAATAATATACATATATATCATGCTAGCATAAGCACAAAGTGACCAAAGTAATAGTTAGGCTATGTTACCAATATTGCATTATTACAACCAATTTCTTAGATGAGATTATCTACATAGCAATGCACACAGCCAGATGCAATAGGATCCTCTTAGCTAAATACTGGATACTTCAGCTAAATTGTCTTTGATTTTTAAGTAACAATGCTTTGCACAAATAAAACTAGATGATGCTTGGCTAAATAAAAATTCACTTATGAACAAGGATATTTAATTTAGAAAGGAAATCAAACATTTAGATTCCCTTCCTAGTTATAATCGTGAAGGTAACCGTACTTGCAAATGTAACAAGTAAACCTCATAGGCAATTCACATAGGTCTCTCGGCTCCCCAGTGACAACTATGCTATGCAACACATTATTGGCTTCAAAGTCCATTATGTAGTCAATTTTATACAGAAACTAATAGTTCAATAATGGATGGAAATTGGAAAAAAAAAATTGCATCTTCTATGAGGTATGCCAATTCTTGAAATTTGGTTCACTTTATTTTTGTCAAGAAACTATTGCAATAAAGAAAATATGTCGTTAGTAACAGATGGAGAAGTTACTCAGACGTCTCAAATACTGAGTCGAGAAGGAATTACCCTATCATCTTCATCTTCAACTGTTTCTATATATTCTCCTTCATTACTCTCCTGTAGATACATTTGATTGTGAAGCCAATACGTGATCTGAAAAAGTAAGAACAAAACATCTCAACAAAAAATAGTTAAACAAATATCTACAGTAATCTATCATGAAAGTAAGCTGGAACATTCATTGTAGATCAAGATCGGGGAGACGATAAGATATGTTCCAACAACGAATTTGTTAACAAGGAAAAGCATTATAAGGGGAGTAATAAGTTCCTGATGCTGTTAAAATTGGGCCCTCAAGAACCCCTCAGGAAATTAGCCTGAAGCTAAAAATCCTGCGGAATTCATTCAGAATCAACACCAAATGGTGGGGGGAAAAACTCAAAATCAGAAAGATCCTTTTCCAACCCGGCTGATGCCAAGGTGGAATCTTGTAACCGGCGGGTAAGTAAGGCTGACTTCACGGGACGGGTTGACAATCAATCTGAGAAAAGAAAGACAGGAAGGAAACTAAAGAGATAACTAGGAGGAACAAAAGAGGACCAAGAAACAACCTTTGGATCGTAGACTGTTCAAGCACAACAGCCGACGTGGATTCCTGCGACGGACCGATCGAACGGGACGCTTTACCAGCTCAGCCGCACTGCGCGAAAACGCGGGTGGTGCGGGAGGCCGGTGGCTGCGCTGACTTGCCTATGCTTTGGAATCTCCTCGCTCTGGAAGATAATTGAGGATGGAACTAATAGGCGAAGGGCATCGTCCGCCGGCAACGGAGGAAGTGGGCGGCGAGGGGTTTGTCGCCGTCGTCGGAGCGAACCAGCGTGCATTGGACGTTATAATTCCGGCCCGTTGCATAAACGGAATTGTAGGCCCAAGGTAATGAGCTCTGTTAAAAGAAGCTTCAACCGGCCCATTCCGCGACCTTTTTCTTGAGGCCTTTGAAAAGGGGAGAGAAATAAAAATTAAAAAAAAAACACAGAATAATAAATAGAAAAATTGATCTATAAAAAACTTCTTGTATGATTTTTGAAAGGAAAACTTTGTGTAAACTTGAATGGTTCAATGGAACTCTGAATGTATGCACAGTTAGGTATAAAGACCACTTAACAACCATATTAGCTGGAAAAATAAAATATTTAATTTTATATAGAAGTCACGTACCTTAAGCATGTTTCTTGAAAAGAACCTAACAATATATTTCTCCAATGTCTTGACTATTTACCTTAATAACTAATAGACATCCGTGATTTACCTTCTTCGTGTTGGCCTAAGAATGAATTGACGGATGCACTAAGAGGAACGAATCATCTTTTACCACTTAAAAAAAAAACCTAACAATCAAAATACAATCTGAAACAACTTTGCAGTGTAGATTACACAGAGATAATAGTGCCACATAACGTAACACCCAATCCATTGTTATTGGTGAACTAATCCAATTTATAAAAAGAACCTTTTTCACGAAATCACGGCAAGACACAAAGAGAATAGAAGAATAAACAAACAGAAATTAATTATTTATACAAAATATCTAGGCAACATACTAAAATTATAGTCATAAATATAGTAGTTGTCATTTCTTGAGGGTATAATTTCTACTCAACTGATATCCTACTCGATAATAGTATAATAAAAGAGACCTAAAAACTATATAAATAGAATAATCAAGAAATCTATCAAACTTATTTATTTATATCAATGGATTCATCATTTACTGCCGGCTAGTGTGGAGTATCTCCTCTACTTGAAGTCTTCCTCTAATTTTATATGTTGGACCTAAAGAAAGATGTTAGCTTTTTCCACATTGCCCCCATTAATAAAGGCGGGAACAAGTCCTTTGCCTTCGTTTCCTATAAGGACTCGTGGCCAAGGTGGAAGGATCACTTCTTCTTCACCTTGAGAGAGCTAGTGTGGGGATTTCTCTGCGAATTCACCAGTACTCCACAACAGGTCTTCATTCAACAAGTGCTGATATACTAGGGCTCTAAGAACCACCATTCGTACTTTTGGTTGGTCACTTGGCTGAAGTCAGTGGTGGAGAATAACAATTTTTTGGAGTTGTTCCCCATCCACTATACAGAGATTGATGAGACAACTTTCAGATGGGCGGGAGTTAGTAGGGCCCACCAAAGTTATCCTGATGTAAGGAATCCATCCAATTGGGAGGAAGGTCAGGAAATGAGGTTGGTAGAAACCTATATGATTGTAGCCAAGGCCCAGTAGAGCCCCCCAAAAAGTTGTTTCAAAT
>JBBPFQ010000017.1:5079513-5090107 GCA_037974815.1 Kaempferia elegans
CTGGACAAAGCAACTTTAAAAACAGATAAACCTACACTTCATAAACTTTGCCAGAAGAGTGTTACAGTCTTAGATAAGAGAGATATCTAAGTGAATTGAAATGAAAGATAAAACTCAACTCACATATTTATCAAAACTATGTCAGATATTGCCAGCGCAAAAAGTGCACTCTGCTTCTCAAATGCAGTATCATCCTAAAAAATAGAAAAAACTGTTTATCTTGATCATGATAAAGTGACATCTGATCTCTTAGAAAACCAAAAGAAGTATATGGGTCAAATAATTGTAAGCTGATAAAGAAGAATCGGAAGGATGAATTTTATGGAGAATGTGCCTCCGATAGGATTTTTGACCATTTCTTCAATAATTATAATGAAGGAATAATATAAATATAACTGACTCAAAATAGTTGGAACTCAATGTTGTGTTAGTGACAAGAAGAGGTTACACATAATTTTTTATTTTATTTCCATGCTCAACAACTTCCTAGATGTGTTGTTTTATCTAGGCTAGTGACCCAACAAAATGATGAATGTGATTAACCCAAAGTAGTGAAGTGGAGGAAAATTTTATTTTTCCCTCCAATGTTGGCCTCTTTCAAAATGCTCTCCTAAATTTCAATGGCCTAAATATGCCCCACGCCCTTTAAGATTTTCAAACTCTTGTCATTTCACCCCTAAGTATTAATACCATTATGTTATTTGATAGGAAAGTGATGTGGCATATAAGCCACATCGTTACATTGTTAGATAGATTAACACTGTTGATGGTTAGAGGGTGAAGTGACAAGCGTTAGAAAACTCTAGTGAATAATGTTAAGGATATAAGTTTTGAGTGGCAAAATATAAAATTTTTCTTTCAGAACGAATGGAGAGCAATTAAAAAAAATACAAATGCAAATGTAAAATATTACCTCTCCTCTTTCTCTTCCATCGGTACCTTCCAAATCCATCACAATCGTGCAAGGATCTATTCCGCGACATTTCGCTAACCATATACCTTTCGTAGTTTGGCTCCTGATAAGACAAAGGAATCAGAAACACTCATCTTAAACAAGTATTTCCAATAAATGACACCTATTCTCAAGCACAGACAGAAGTATCAGTACCTTCCCCGCAAAGCATCCATTTCCCTAAAGTCAGTTCGGAAAAGATTATTAAGTAAAGTGCTTTTCCCTGCTCAAAAACAGCAACAATCAAATATGTGTTATAAACGCAGAGAGGATGGCAAAGCTGAAACAATCAAGATCAATTTAAAAAGAAAAATAAAATCGGACAGCAGACAAAATAGGTCACGAAAAGGCCATCTCACCGCTGCTCTGAGGTCCCATGATGGAGACGACGACATATGAGAGTCCACATTCGGCGAGCCTCGTGACCTTCATGAACTGCTCAACGCCAGCATCGTTGAACTCCCCTTCTCCATCGATGAGTTGGGTTGATCGGTACTCCTCCTCGGCCATCCTCCGATCCAGAACAAATCGGCGATGAGGGCGATACAATGAAGTTAAAACAACCGAAGCAGATCGATGGGAGATCTCCACAACCCTCAAACTCAGGGTGCCTCTCTAGATCAAAATCTAGGATTCGCTAGGGGAGAGAGAAAGGGAGCGAGGGGAGCGGAGAGGAGAGAAGCTAGGCATTTCACAAGGATGAGCCAATTTTCTCGGCATTGTTGCCGTTATGTGACCTATTTATAGGCGCGACCTATATTTATAGGCGTTGTCCCATTGAACTCTCCATTTGAAATGCCTCTTTTATTTTATTTTTTAAAGATTTTTAGGACTAAAAATGATTAATAAGTTGAATAAATTATATACATATAAACTTGATAGTGCAATTTTTTTTATAGAAGATTTAGGAATTTGCAATTTTTTTAGAGCTTAGATTTAAATGCTGATATATATATATATATATGAATTTTATTCTATATATATAATTTTTTTAAAAATATCTTTATTGATTTTTATCAAATGATAATAATTAAAAATTATTAATGATGCCCCTTATTATAAAATTCACCTTTTTAACATAAATGTTATTTATACGATAAAACAAAAAATGTTTTTTTTTATTTTTACTATTTTCCTTGTAAAAGGGAAAAAACAATCTGATTTAAAACAAATACGCTCAAAATCTTTTTTAATTCAAAACGGAAATGGTTTGAAACAACAATTTACAAGTTCATACAACAATCTGAAAAAACGAAAAAAAAAATAAAAGAAGGAAAAAAAATAAAAAGCCATAATTATGTTGATCCTTGATAAACCGCTGGAAGGATTGTAGATTTTAGCAGGATGGCATGAGTAACTGTAAAAAGAAAGCCCTGACAACAAAATAGAAAGATTGCATTTATTTATAAGGTAGAACATCATCAAGGCCACAGAAAACATAAATTGCAATTATTAATAAAAAAAATAACGCATCACCATTACCTACTGAAACATGAAACGATGACAAGAGCTCCAATTTAGCGTATGCTTTTTGAAATGATCAAGTAGATCTCCTAAATTTTATAGAATCTCAATATTTATATGCACCAGCTTGATCAGTGTTAACCCGACAAACTATTTATTTGTCCGGCCAAGATGCACTCCGACATACTTATCCAATACGTTCTTGTATGCCTGCAATGCAATGCAATGCCATATTTGTCACACCGTTCTCATTGTAATTGTGATTTTTTTTTAAAAAAAATAATAATAATAGCGATCCTTTGAAGGATAAGGAAAAGGGGAAATGATTCAACATCAATGATGAACTGCACAAGAATGATTCTCTCGTGAACAATCTTTCTCACGGGTAACAGGTTATAGAAATGGCCATTCACCTCAAAGAATACAGGACTTGCAATCGAATCCGAATCCGAATCCGATGCTGAGCACAAGAGACACAAAAGTACCTGGAAGGCAAATGATTCTTTCCCATTAAGTATCACATCCATTGCGGCAAACTGATCATCGAATACACTATAAAACAGACGGTAGAACTCAGCCCTGCAAAGCATTGACAACAAACAATGAGGGTTGGTTTGGATTCTCCATGGTATATCTAGAAATTAAAAGGTCAACTGGAAACCCTCTTACTGTGCTTCTTTATTGGTTTGTTGATCCATCTCGTCGAACTTCCTTGTGAGAACTTCTGCCCCTTTTGGCGAAAGCATATACAGGATAAGAGCCTCCAGTGTTCTTGGAAAATTTTGCTAAAATGATAGCGAATTTGTCATTAACTCAGTGACAAAAATAGCTTGTATTTCATGGAAGATTCAAAGAAACGCTAAATGTTTTAATCAAGCAGAAGAATTTGTGATTTAATCAGACTCTTGCAGGGAAAAAATATACTTCCCTACTGGAAAAACAAAACAAAATTGATGGGCTCCTGTTAGTCATTCACTCTCACTTTTCATTAGTCTAGTTAAAAGATTAACCTAACCAAAAGCAGAATCATGGCATGTATATGTTTATGCCAAAGTCTTTCATAAATTAAGATATAGCAAAGAATCATGGCATGTGTATTCTTACAACAAAGTCTATTTAAATGAAGACATTAAAATGAACAACAAATATGAGATGCTTACCACCATTGCAAGCAAGATGCTTCTTAGTACAAGCGGTTCAACAGTTGAAAGGATGTTTGCAATTCTATCATTTACCAACATAGATGAACTATTCTCTACAATCTTGTTTTCATCTGTTGTATCAATCAAATCTTTTGAAGTGGAAGCTTGATTTAGATTTTTGCTGTTCATAGCATCATGAACCAAAGATACAAGTTCGTGAATCATATCATGTCCACAGGGTTCCAACTGCTCCAAAATTCCATTGCTCTTCCCATTTTCATTTGGATTATCTCTCAGCTTATAGTGATCAGATCCATGATTTCCTGATCAAGCAACAAGAATATCATTATTGAAAGAGAATACATATATGATAAATGTGAGGCCCTAAGGCCTATCTAATTTTATACAGTCTTGCATACAGCTTGATAGAGGGATAAGATCCTATAGCCGGCCCCAAATTGAGATTTGGGATGAACATGACTTGATGATGATGACAACGACTTATATACAACATTATATCATAATTTCAATGATGATTAAGACACATTTTATACTAAAATCCCAACTAACTTTTCTAGATTTGATAAGGTTTGCACTACTATCCATATCATATATTTCATGAAACTAAGAACACAAAAGAAATGATACAAGTCATACAGAGTTGTATCTCGTCGCTCAATTGCATATGTTCTGTAGTAAGGTCTTGCTAAAGTAGGTTATGCAAAAATTCTCGAAGATTCTGGAGATATAATTAAGTATGAGGGGAAAGACAATACTCATTTGAATAACAGAATACGTCAACTGACTCATTTGGAAAAAGGAATTTTAATTGCAACTTCCTACCCAATTTACTTTGAATCAAAACTATTCAGTCAAAATTAAAGTCAGAATCCATCTCAGTTAAAAAAGATTCAACCAAGCCTGAAAATGCTGATAGCTCAATTCGAGCACAAAATCAACCACAACTCCACCTATTAAGCTCATTTTAGATCCGAGTAAATCCAATTCAATTCATTAAATATAATTAAACTTAATTTAGGTCAGATTTTAACAAATTATAACTGGATTAAACATGTATTTCTAGCTTAACTGAAAACTGAAATATAACAATAGCTATATAACATTAGTATGTAACTATATATTACTATTACAACATTTGCAAGTTGGTTCCACATAGTAGTGACAGAATTGACAGTGAAATTAGTAGAATTTTTATTTTTTGCAAGTAATAGGCTAAATAAGAGGAGATCAAAGAGATGAAATCAATCCAAAACTAGGCTGGCACGATAAGGCCCTTACAGAATTTAACCATCTTCAAATGTTAGTAAATTGACATGTATCAAGAGAATATTGTGGAATTCCGAAGAACCTCTATTACCTATTTAAAAAACCACTTCAATCTTAGAATGGCCAACATGTTTTTGGATAAAGAAAACTGTTCTGAAGCACTGGTATTCCGTCTCAACACCAAAGCAATAGGGCACATGCATGCCCATTTTTCTACAAGGATCTAAGCTGGGAAACATAGTAGGCATGTAAAAACTAGTACAAAACTGTAATCTACATCCTATTAAATCTGTATCTTTTTTTATATTCACAAGTAAAGCAACTACTAACTAAAATCCAAATAAGTACCAATGTGATTAGATATCGAAGGTTGATTAATCTGCCATTTCATTTAAGTATCTGGATACTAATAAAAGAAAGAAACTTTATTCAGTTCCCAATCAGGGATGATGATTAAATTTAAATGGTTTGGACAAACCTTCTGTGGCTTCACTACAAGGCTGATATTTTTCCATAGAACTTCCACCAGTTTGCTCATGTAATGTTTGATTCTGTCCTATTCCCACAACATAGAACAGTTTACAAGAATCAAAAGTATAATCTAACAGGTAAAGAAGCCAATTGACATCAACAACTACATAGAAAATACATATTTTCACCAAAAAAGGCATACACCTTACTGGACATCGAAGACAAAGGTGGAGATTGCTACTGAGATATGGTCATGTGTAGCAAGCAGACTTGCAGCACTTTGGCTGCTGATAGCCAACAAATTATCTTCTTTATAAATATTCACATGCTTGACACTTGGCATGACCAAGATGCAAGCAGGGATACACCAAGGATAGTACCTAGAGTCACAATCTTTACCTTTTGACTAAGACAAAATGTACTTTGTTTCTTGAGTCTCTTGTTTGTTTTTTCCTTTCTTACCTGTCTAATTATTTCCCTGCTTTTCCTTCAATTTTTATACTTCACCCTTTCATTATTAAACAAGTTAAAGAACCACCTTGATCAATGCACTTTAACTGTTCGATCTAACCCCATGATCCCATGAACCAGATGTCTAAGCAATACCTTTACTAAAGTGATTAGTTTGTTTATTGGACGTCATTAGCTGTAGCTTCATTGACGAGTGGAGAAACAGGGGGAAATTAAAAATATCAAGGACAGAAAAAGTTGAAGTCATTGCAATCACAAAAGGAAAGTCAATTCATTACCAACAAGAGAATTGCCAAAGATAGGAGAAAAAGGAAACTAAACGGAATAGGAAAAGGAAAAGAAATGAAAGAACCTACTAATTACACAATGACTGACTTTAAAGAATGCTTACCATTTCCTTTGCCACCAATCTGCTCATCAGGAAAGTAGATGTGACATCCCATGTTGCAAACAGAAAAAGGAAAAAAAAAATCTCATTAGAGAACATTGGCAGTTGCATTTAGAAGATCGATCCAAATAGATTAGTATCTCAAGATTTACAAAAAAGAAGCAAGCATGTGCTGGCAAAAATACCCTGCTGATGAACAAAAGGAAAAGACATTTAAAAGCATAATGCAAGATCATACCTATTTAGTATTCTCCTCAAATAGTACGCATCCATGTGTTCCACCATGTTAGACATCATGTCTGATTTCCACCAAAAGTTCACAGCTATTGTCAAATCATCACTGTCAACTTGATGGAACCTGATAAAAACATCATTCTGATTAGAGATAACTAAGCAAACAAACAATAGTTCAAACTAAAGAAACAGAATATGTGAATTAGGAAGAAACAATGCAATAGTTCCTGGATGTCAAAAGGTCAGACTAATTTTAGTGAAACCAACATGTAAATATATGTTGAAAGTTTAAAGTAGTAAATTAGTATCAACCGTCAAATGAGGCAAATGTCCACCAATCTTAGAAATATTTTTGTCTGTCCTTGTGATTCATATAGATCTTATTCTTCAATGTTTAGCATATATTGGAATAGAACCATCAAGCACTAATGTTATAGTTGGAATTCTTATAGTTCAGCAACTTCTCGTGCAAAAGACAATTAGGTTAAAAATTTATTTTGTATAGGTGCAAAAAAGACAATAGAAAAGGATATACCCACCAGCATTTTGAAGGTTGGAGTAAGGCCAACCTGATCACAAAATCTGCATCCATAAATATTACATATTATTTCTTTTGATAATTAGTATGAAGCCTTTCTACTTCTAAATGTTGTGGCTGTGTTCAAGCAATAGCCCAAAGTTCTGTCAACCAGTTGCACGGAAAATCTTGCAGTATGGTAACTAAAAATTTCCTAGAGAAGCTACATTACTGCCAGAAATTTGAGTGAGCACCTCAAACTTAAGGAAAATAACTTGCAATGTAGATGTAAAGAATTATAGTGTAGAAGAGAGTTACATGAAGTAATAATTGATTAATGGGAAAAAACCTACCATCCTTCAGGAATAAAAAGAACATCTCCAGGGCGAAGAATAATCTTTTGGGAACTTTCCTCATAGTGAACAGCTCTCGGATGAAGAGAAAGATCAGGTTTTTCTATACTAACAGCACTGGAAAGAAAATTGGAACACTTAAATGATCATGCAATGTTTTGTAGGTTAGTTGTGTTGTAAAAGAACATCATACCTATGGTTTGAGGCCTCTCCATATACTGGCATAGGGTATAAGATGGGACATGCAGAAGGAGGCCACAAGATAACTGAAATAGAAATGAAATTTTATAACTGACTAATCAATAAGCATAGTACTGAAACTCATATTGATTTAATAATCATGTGTCGCACTAGAGGAACTTGGTTAGATGAGTAGCTAGTTGAGATTGCTCATACAACTCAAGATAAACTGAAAATGGAGGCATGACTATGAGGAGTTGAGGTAGCAAAATCTAGAGTAGAAAGAAAGACAATTAACAGAACCAGGCATTTGAGTAAATCAATATGAAAACTTAATTACCATAGTGCAGAGAATTGAAATTAAACGAGCACTTATAAATTGCACAAGAACCTAACCCATGATGAAATGGACTTGAAAATCACAGGTCCACAACAAGGGAGTTCAAACCTAATAAAAACTATGGCATTATCATCCCAATGACATTATATTCCTGAAAAGGCATAAGTTATAGAGAATAATTGCAATTTGGTACTTTTTATAACATCTAAATGCAAGGGGATAAATTACAAAAACATAGATTGTTCCAGCATTGGAGGAGTTGAAGAGGTGAATTGTTTTGTCAAGTAAGTAAACAAAGAGCAAATATAGAACCTTTTTTGCAACCAGAAACCATGCAAAGCAGATTATGGTGGGGATCATAATGTGTGCTTGACCTGGATTTGGCCATATTCATCCAGAAGTTGATAGATGCTAATGTGCTTTTCTGTAAAAATACAGGCTGCATAGACCAGCATGAATGGGTAGAGTTGTGTAATTTCAAATACAACCTAACCGAAAGCAAGATAACAGACACAAACAAAAGGGAAGATCATAACTGTCTGAATGTCTTCTGCAAGAATCCATAAAGGACACCTTTCTTTATCCTCCATATTCAATATGGGAACCTGTTAATAAAGGAAGTTCATTCTGTCACATTCAAACAAAAGCCATCATTGAAGAAAACCCAGAGCTAACGTACATTTGTACATATGAACAGTTTCCAACCTGAGCTACATAAAGTTCACCGAGTATATCTGGACTTGGGTCTTCCAAGCAGGCCGAGGCAGCTAAAGACATCACTGGAGGAGCCGAAGTACTTCTAGCATCAGAAGTCTGAAGAAAATTCTTGCAAGAGGTGATGAAGGTAGAGAATGATATGGGTACCTATAAGCAGACATTAGGGGAACTTTTAACGAAACTTACAAAAATTAGGAACAGGAAGCAAATCGATATGCTTGATTGTCAATATCAAATCACTACTTGAGAGGGGAGAATCATACTCTCTCATGGCTTCTAATATCACCATAAAAAACACGCCCTGATCTTGATAGCATAGCTTCTAGTACAGCAGACCCAGCTCTCTCCTGCAGTTATTTTGCCCTTAAATTAAAGTACAGCGTAATGATTACTAGTTAGAACACGCAAACGACAAAATTGCTTGTAGAGATTACAGTAAACGTGTAGTAGTTACTTAAACAACCTATTCAAACCATTTCTTTTCTACAGTTATTTTGCTCTGTTTCACTTAAATAGCAAGCAACAAAATTGCTTGTAGAAAGTACGATAAAATTGTAAAATAAAAATACTTTGAAAAACCTAATCAAAGTATCAAGCCCTCTCGAAACGTTCAATTAAGTTCCTGCTTCCTCAAATAGATCAGAAACAGGAAACCATAGCACAGAGGAGGAACAAAGGACCTCCAAGTAGTCGAGGCCTCCATCAAAAGGGTTCCACCTGGTGATGGCCCTCCAATCCTTGACGGCACCATGAAAGACCTACACATAAGGGAAATATTCGATCTTGATCACACCCGAGAACAAAGTAAAAGGAGCAGTTTTGAGATGAAAACACGAGAGGAACCAAAGAGAAGTAAACGATGGAATACCGCCGGAACATTGGTGGGTTCGATCTTCGAAGAGAAATCTGCCGGCGAGGGAAGATCATCGAAGCTGCGGGCGAGCAGCGACGAGTCCATTGGAATTCGAGTCGAAGGCGATTTAAGATTTGGGTTTGGGACAAATTGAAATAGAACGCCTTTTACATTTTTATCCTTGAAAATAAAAAATTATCAGATATCATTATAAAAGTCGAAACATTGAGCATTATAGTCGTGAGAGCTATTGACAGCTCCTTGCATTGCCACATCTATTCCAGGTTGAAAAGTTAAAAAAACATACGATACATCTTTCTCAAAAAAAAACAAAAAAAAAACTATCAATAATTTTTTTTATCTCTCTTTCCTATTCTATATTATATATAATTGACTTTTATAAAATTTAAATCCACAATGATAGGATAAATATTAATCATTAAAAAAATTATACACATTTTTATCCAAATAAAAAGATATAAATTATAATAATATATAAAAACAAAATTAAACATATTTACACCGTGTCATATTTTTATTTATTTATTTTTAATTATTTTTTCCGTCAATAATATCTTTTATAAAAATTCCATAATATATATAAAAGATTTTAAAAAAAACTTTAAATTTACCATTTCTCTTTGTTGCCCTTTACTCTATTGGACGGATGCAGACTTCAGAACCATCCACGTCAATACTTGTACATGGATTTGATGACGACTTCGAGGCCCGGGACGACTTCGAGGCCCTTTAATCTCCGAGGACGGATGCCCTTTACTCTCCGATGACGACTTCGAGGCCCGGGAGGCAGATGCCCCGGCGGATGCGTAGACGATCAAGGCAGCGTGTGTGTTCCTTAATTTGCCCAAAAGTTTCGATTTTGAGAGCATGAAGCTCGATTTTAAATGGGTGTGGCGGGATTTGCTAGGGGTTGGTACCCTGCGCGAGCGCGACCGAGAGAAACCTCTTCGCAGACGCATTGAAGATAGTGAGAAGGCGAAGATCTCAGAACAAGCACATCTGCCGGAGGATGTTCGTGGATGGGCTTCGCTCCGCCGGCTACGACGCAATCATTTGCAAGTCTCAGCGGGATAAAGATCCCTCTTTCCTGCAAGAGAGTATGAGCACGTCGACGTAGTGGTAGCGGCCGATGGAGGCTGGCACCTTCTCCTGATGGACGCGGACTTCAAGTCGGATTTCGAGGTGGCGTAGCCCAACAAGTCTT
>JBBPFQ010000017.1:5228353-5239981 GCA_037974815.1 Kaempferia elegans
TTTGTTCAAACTGCATCTTGTGTTTGCTTATTTAATTACCTCATTATCACTTATCATTCTATCGACTAAGTTTTCTCAAATTGCTTGTGTCCATTTTATTCTTTGGGCTTTATAAAAATTTTCATGTTACTTGTTTTGTGTTCTATACACATCACCTCAAGCTCAAGACAATTGCGACTATCTCAGCAGCGGACTTTGGAGTTCCACCTGGCCATTCATCAAGAGGTCAAGTTCCCAAGCACAGGACCTCATCATATCTTTGTGCGTTAAGTTTCTGTTTCCATTCATTTTGAAAATAAACCACAAAGAGAAGAACCCCCACCGTGATAATACTCACCTTAAGTGTTGTTTTCCATACTCCTAAAACACAACTGATTTACTTGATGTATTCATTAGAAGGGCCACATTTCTAAAACACAACTGATTTCTAAAGAGATTGATGCTTCTATTAAAATTGCAGAATGATTACTGAAATTTGATGATGTTCTTGGGAGACTTAAGGTTATAATCATGGCTGGTTATGCACAGTATATTTATCTATTATTTGAAGCTTTCCTTCAAAAATGTACTAAGTATATTTATCTATTTCCACTTTATATTATTTGTTTTCATGGTAAATTAATCTTCTTCTTCATTTTTGAACTCTTAAAATGCTTGCAGCGTGACTTATATTCTTGACAAGAACACCATTGCATTATCAATTCCAGATGTCATATACATCTTTTTTATGTTGATTAAGTGAAAACATTCAATTTGTTGATATTCCTTGAGTATCTACCAGATCCACATTCAACAATGAGCAAATATTGCTACCAAGAATTAGGTGATGATAAAAATTTTCTTCCACTCTTGTCGCTGAATCTACAAGCATTGTAACTTCGGGTGAAATATATGAACAGAAATTATATATTTGAAGTGCATCTACAACTTCCTCAAGCTCTCCCCTCTCCTATTGTTGATAATTGGTTTGTCTCAGTACTGATTCGAACAAATCTACAAGAATTTCCAACAATGTATTTGATCTCCCAACCTCATATATTTTGTTCAATGTTTGTGTGGTTTAACATTCATCTAGTGATGTTCATTGAGATGGTGCATTTATCTGTTTTTTCTTGATTACTTATACTTAACTCACATTCACTGTGACAATTTCTAATCAAACCTGTTGAGATGAGTTGAACGACTAATTTCAGGCTACCAAGCAAGGAGTTATTTGAAAAGCTGAGCTATCTGGAAGGCTGCAAAACTGTGCGGAGAGAAGATTTAGGGAAATGAAGGTGGAGGAAATCTTTGCTATTCGCTTAGGAAAATTTTACCGTGATCAGCCCGGCATTTGACAGGCATAGGTCGTGCTCACACATGAGTCAACTTGGTTCAATGCAAACTCAGTGCAAATCTAGGCCATGGAACTGTCACATTATACATGCATGTGCAACAATATAAACCGACCAACTGGCTTTAAAACTTTCAATGTGAGACTAAAACTTCCATACACAATAGAGTTATTTCTATCCTCCTCTTTATTTCCATTCACATTTCCAACACTTTGTTTGTGTATCGTATGAATAAATCAGTGAAGATTCAGTAGTAGTGGTAGAGTTCTTCCACTTCATTCTTACAAATATGGTGGAACAAACTAAAGAGTTATAAAGAATCAAAGCAACATATCAAAGACAATTTCACCTCTAAAACAGAGATTTTAGATTAATGCATCTTTTAACTCATTTTTCTGAACACTTTTCCTTTTCTGCAAAAAGGAAAATAAATTGAGAATTTCTTATCAATCAAGCACAGAATTTATAGGTGATCTATTGTTAAGTATCCATCAACTCTGAAAATGCTTATTAACTAAATGTTAAAAAACTGATACATGCTACACCAAACCATCAACTAAACTAAACTAAAATTAATTTGGTTTAAAAAACAATTGTGTCAATGAAGTTCAACTCATAGTTTGAAGTTGCAGATCAGTAGATTACATTGCTAATCATGGCATAAAAAGATTGCAGATTGAAAAGCCATGCATCAGTAATTATGCAAAGCCAGAAAAGAAGTATGAAACCAAAATGACAGCATGATTCAACTCCACCTCCTCCTTACAGCTATGGGATTTCCTTTCTGGCAAGTAGCACTTCTATTGCTCTTTGAATCTTCACTAGATTTTGCAAGTTTCCTCTGTTTAAATGTGGTAGCTGGTTCAGATCTCTGAAGCATCCGATTCTCTTTAAGAGGACTAATAGATAGTCGCGACCAAGGGCTATCTGTTAAGGAAATAGAATGCTCTGATAAAGGTTGTTCTATATTGTCTACTGTTCTGCTGCAATGCTGCTGGGACTCATCCTTGCCAACTGGAAATTGCAAAGGGTATCCTTTTCTGGCTATAGGAGAGTCAGGATCAGAGGATGATGGACTGGTGCTACTCATGTCAAAACAAATATTAGTTGCCATGACCGGAAGTCGTGAACTTTCAGAGTATGAAGCACTAGAGGAATCAGACTCCAAAGTAGTAGAAGAACGTCTTCGGAGCCTCGTAAGTTCAACAACCTACATCAGTTTTTTGCTATCTCATTAGCTAAGCCAACAGGAAGTATGATGCTCGTAAATTTCAGAAGGAATGAACGTCATGGACCTGCTTCTCCAAAACAACCATATCCTTCTTCAATTTGGAGATGACCATATTCTTCCTTCGTATGATTTCTTCTAATTCTGTTATTCTCTATTGCAAGAAAGAAGTAAGTAAACTTTGCTATAACTTGCCTAACTCTATGAATGGGCAAGATTCACCTTAGTGTCAGCAGCCTTAATTGCATTGGTAGCAGAAGTTAATTCCTTTATCATCACATCCTTGTCTTCACATTCCTTGCGAAGGTTGTAAAACTCTTGCTGTGATGCTAGTGTACTTAGCTGAAAGCAACAAAGCAGAAGCTAATCAAACCTAGTTGTATCTCATTCCATAAGAAATTTAAGCCTAATATACACAGCGGAAAGGAGTTCAATAGGACATGTATTATTTAGGGGGCTTGAGTTATGAATAATATGGAATCGCGAGCACTGAGTTGGCATGATAAAAAATTTTGTCCTGAATTTTCATTCCAGACGGCAATAGACTATGATGGAACATATAAGATATGGAAGTTAGCAATAGACGTATATCATTCTTATTCTTAAATATTAAGCAAAAAAAAAAAAGAACAATTAGACATCAGTTAAAATTGAACATCTGAGATTCACCTGCAAGTCCACAGATGATGCAACACTCCAATTAAAATCAGACAAGTCCACAGATGAATAATATGGAATTGCGAGCACTGAGTCAGGATGATAAAAAAAATTCCTGAATTTTCATTCCTACAGAGATGGTGTGGCTTGTGACTATGAGGTGGAATTGATGGCAATAGACTATGATGAAACATATAGGATATGTAAGTTAACATGTTTAGCAATAGGAGTATGTCATTCTTATTCCTAAATATTAAGCAAAAATAAAACAAAGAACAATTAGACATCAGTTAAAATTGTACAATTAGGATTCACCTGCAAGTCCACAGATGATGCAACACTCCAATTGAAATCGGACAGGTCAGACATCCGGCGCTCTTCTTGCTCCACTATAATTGTGTTATTTATGTTGAAGATGCCCTCTTTCTCTACTTCAGGGATATCCTGCAGAATGAAACCACCTGCTACTACTGAGCAACAAAATAGCTAACAGAACGAGTAGATTACTTCAGCTTTTAGTTAGGCATTTACTTTTCTAGCATGTACCTCATTAGATGTATCCTTGCAAAGTGGCACAGTTCCATTCTCATGATTTAGTTCTTGCAACGGTTTCCTAGAACAGCAAAACTGAGTTGCATCATGAGCTAGCTTGGAGACAACAATTCCGGAGTTATTTTTAACTGCTTGATCTGGAAAAAAAGTCATCTGTTCACATAAATCATCAAGCTTCTGCTGCATACTCAGGAGCACCTCATCCTGGTCCAATAAGTAACTTATGATTCATCCACTTTCAAAAATTCAACAATCAAATAAACATTACAGAAGTCAATAATTTCTGATGCATCTAAAATTTGATCAATTAAGAATGAAACATCTCGATAACAGAAAATTGATGAGAGTCACTGTAAAACCCCACACCAGTTGAGTTCATTCATGCAACTTCAATTGAAAAATCAGGTATGTGCTAGCTCTTAGTGAAGTAACAGACATGTTATCATAGCAACTGCCAGATGGAAACCCATTCAGTAAGTGCAGTTTTGTATCAAAGGTGAGATCTTGAACAAAGATTGTATACGGAAAACTAATAAAATGGTCATGAAAAGGGGAACAGGACGATGCACTCTATACAAGTCTATAGATTGTTTATGACTATCATCCTTATATCAATATGGAGCCGTCAAAATCTCCGAATTGTGTGTTCCACAAACATGAAAAAACAACTTCCAGACCAAAACCTAAGGAACCTTGTTGAACACTTAAATCAAACTAACATACTGAAGAATAAACCTAAATAGCATGTTTTAAATAGGGGGGAAAGAAGAATTTTCAATTGAAATGTATCACTGACTCTTATCTGTACGGATCTCTGCAACTGTGCAATCCTCCGTGACCTATTCGAGGCGGCGGCCACTACAGCGACGAGGAGGACCCGCTGGAGGGGGCTAAAGAGCTCCCAGGCCACTGCTTCCTCGCGACCGGCCAACCCACCTCCGATCACGGCGGCCGACGTGGCTTCCTCGGCGCCGACGAGGCGGCCCTGCAGCGAGAACCACGCGACCGTCCGCGGCACCGGAGGGGACGACACGGGGATGAAGCTACTCGAGAGGCGCCGAGCGTAGGGAGTGGAGATGCACGGCATCGAGACGCGGGCCGGCGTCGTCTCGCTCCAGTAGGAGGCGGCGTCGCCCTCCATTTCGGTGAGCGAGGAAGGGGGCGCGTCGCTTAGCCGACCAATTTCAAATTTCTGGCACACGGCGAGCGCGTGACAGTAATAAAGGAGAAAGTTTTGGAACTTTCCGAAATGAATAAATAAAACCTACTCCACCCAAACTGATGCCGCTTGTCGGCCCCACAAATCATCTTCACATGGGCTAACTCGGTACGTCCGCGGGCGCCTTCTAAACGAGTGGGAGAAGTGTTCAGGAATACTAGCCGTTCCCAACTCTCAGATCGAAATAGAAGTAATGATTTAGAAGGCATTTGAACTTTCCTTCTATTAATTTCTTGAATTGTTAGCGATTGCCTTAAATTGTTTTAGAAATTTCTCCAAATCTTTTACAGATGAACAATCTTTCACATTCTCATAGAAATCAAACAGAAAGAAGAAGCAAACAATAAACGCATCATCGACAACACAGGCCAGTTATTAAGGCTCGATTGGTGGGCTTCTGCTTCCCTTCGTCCAGGTTACTGCAGGCAGAAGGCGAAGAAGGAGAGGACGGAGGCGCCGATGGCGGCTCCGACTGCCGGGGCGACGGCGAAGGAGGCGCTGGAGGCTGGGCCAGGTGCCGGAGCCTCGGCCGCGAGGGCGGTGGTGGCCGCTGCGGCGACGGCGACGGCCCCGAGGGCGGCGCAGGCGATCTTCCTCATCTCCATCTCCGCGAGCTCGCTCGAAGGGGAACTAGAAGAGATGAGAAAGATCGAAACTTGGGACGATTTCCTCTTCGCTCTTGCAGGCCTGAGGAGGAACGGAGGGGAAAGGAGTCAACTTTATAGGCATCGAAGGAGGAGGAACGGGTGGATCCACGCCATGGTCGGTTGTTTGGTTGGTTCTGCATCTCCGCATGGTCGGTTGTTTGGTTTGTTTGGTCCATTCTTCTTCTTGGATCGATTCATCGGAGTTGTTGATCTTTGACCAGAGATGGTGCATCCCCGTAAACTAACTAAAACCCTAATATAACTGTCAAATTCAATTTCTATCGTTTTTAACGATTAAATATATGATTTTTTAGGTTTAAGTGAATTTTGCTTGTATCAATTTATTTTTTCCCTTCAGTTTCCAACGGTCTAATTTTTATTAAAGATTTTAATGTTTCATCAATTCGACCGTTGCCTTCAACTCCACCCCCTAAATATTCTGCCTGCAACACCCTGAACGCTTCATTTGACCCTTTCCATTTCTTCTTCCATCTCTCGCACTCATCTCCCAACTTGCCGAAATCATCAGGTTTTCCGTTCTAAGTCTCTGAATTTCCAGTTTTAACGCCGATCTGTGGTTTTTCCTTATGGATTCGCAGAGTGGCCATGTTGTCGACATTCCCACTGACGTTAACTCCGGCGAAGAGTCGCACGGGAAAGCCAACTCCGGTGAACAAGCGCTGCAGTATCATCCTTTGAGCCAGATCGCAGAGAGCCCCGGCCATCTGCTCCTCCTCAAGCTCTGGCAGCGCGAGGAGGACCTCCACGGTCGCCGCGCCGCGGCCCTCGAGTCCCGCATGGACGCCGCCAAGCGCGCCGTCTTCCGCCTCTCCTGCCTCTTCCTCGCCTTCCACGGCCTCTCCTTCGCGCTCCTCTTCAACGCCTCCGTCGCCGGCGCCTCCTGCCGCGGCTGGTGGCTCCCCTCCAGCCTCTCCCTGACTTCCTCGCTGGCGGTGGCCGGTGCGGTGCAGGCGGCCGTGCGCGCCTACTGGCGGATATCGCGGCGGCTGCAGAAGGAGCGCGAGGACGGACGGGCGCTCGCGCGGTGCGTGCAGGAGCTGCGGATGAAGGGCGCGGACTTCGACCTCTCCAAGGAGCCACAAAAGAGCTCGAAGCGGATGAAGAGCTCGAGCGTGGAGGTCAAGTGGCGGCCGCTCGCTTGGTGCTCGCGCAACCTCGTCACCATTTGCCTCCTTTCCGTCGCCGGAATCCTCTTCCCCGCCTTCCGATTCGTCCTCTGCGGTTGATGCCACACCAAAAAGCTCTTCTTTTCCCCGCTCCACGCTCTGTTTTCCTCGCGACTACGACCTTATTTCTGCTATTGGCAATTTGGATTGCCAAATTGTAATTCTTCAACTGTTCTTTCTCAGTTCATGTTCAATTAGACGATCTTATCCAAAAACAAAAAATCAATTCTTTTCCAATAAATCTGTGTTTATTTGGGAAGAATTCATCATTCTCACAATATACAAGAATCAATATACAAGATGACCTCTTTCATGTGATCTGAAGATGAACCAACAAATCATAATATTGGATTTTACATGGATCTTCAAATTACAATGCACGCTTTAATGTAAACCTAAGGAAAGTCAACACAACATGGAAACGACATCATGTTTACAGATGAACCATCATCTACTGAAACAAGTTTGGAATCAGACTGAAAAAAGTGGTCTGAAGCCAATATTTACAGCCATCACTTGCATTAGGAAAGTCTACACTTAAACATGTAACAGCATTGTTCTGTGAAGATGAAGATGAAGCATATATAGAAACCATGACTGTAACCCTGTAAAAAGAAGATGTCTGTTCATTTTAATATAGAAAAATGATTTCAGGATTGAGAATAAGAGGCACTCACCAAACAATCAGTTGTGGAGTGCTAAATCTCATAAACACGGTTTTGATCATCGTACGATCTTACGATTGGAATGTGATTGACTTTAGGATGATCTATTCCTTTCAGCCTCCATAACCTCTGCAGGAACACTTCGGGCATGTCGAACAAATGGAGTTCCTTGAGATGTATCAATTCTTCAATTCCTTGGGGAACCATCTTTAGTTGTGCACAAGATCTGATGTACATGATCTGAAGGTTCGGCATAGCACCATCCAGGATAACATAGTTCAGGCTGTCCAACTGTTCTAAATCTAGGACCTTAAGCCTTTGAAACCCTCCTTTGCGAAAAAACAATCGGGCACCAACATATGCATGGACAAGGATGAGCTCGAGTAGATTCGGAAGGGCTTCGAGAATTCCAAGTGAGTTCTCTGGCAATCTAGACCATCTTAGCCTCAAACTGACGAGGGAGTTTAACGAGCTAATCCAATTTGGTAAACTCTTCAAGGGCCCTCTAAAATACAATCTCTCGAGGAAAGGTGGAGGGGACTTCAAAGCTTCCAGATGGATAAATTCACCCATGTGTGAAGATGTTGCTGAAAATGATTTTAGTTGTTTCATTTTCTCCAATGAAGAACAAACATTTGCTCCATCCTCTCTTCTTAGTTTCACAATGGCCAATCTCTTTAGCTGTGTTAGGTTTCCTAGCTCTTTAATTATGCTACCATCTTGATTCATCTCCAAGTATGCAAGCTTCTGTAGTTCCCTAAATGCACCAATCCCTTTTGGCAACTTCATACCGACTACATGATACAAAGGTGGCTCATCGTTAGTGTAGTAGCGGTAAGCCAGAAGATGCCGCAGTCTTTGAAGATTCAGGATGGTCTTTGGCAATTCAGTGACATAGGTACCTTTTAGATCTAAGGTTTCTAGGTTCTTGAGCTTTCCCAAAGATTTTGAGAGCTTCTTTATCCTTGTGTTTCTGAAGCTCAAGTACCTCAAATGAAGAAGGTTCCCAAACTCAAATGGATAGCTTTCGATCAGTGCTGCACTCACATCCAGAATTTTCAACAACTTGAGTCTACTGAAAAAGTTGGCCTGGGAAGAAATAGCAGAAGCATTTTGTCTAAACACAAAAATAGCACGCAGATGGGAAGATAATATCCTCTTGACTTTCTACAGGAGACATGTAAGTTGGGAGCAATCAATAGTCATTCTAGCCATCTAATGATTTATGATGCTCCTAACAAGCACCTCCACTGAGAGTGCCTGCAGATTTGATTTTCCTTCTAGCCATCTGATGATTTGTTCTCTAGGTTTGCTAATGCCCACACGTTCAGCTTCATCATGAAAAGAGCTACTACATGTCAATCATGCATGTAAAGTTGAGCAACAAAAACTCTTCCAAACACTCGTATATATGTTAATTCACACACCGTTTTCTTGCGATATTTTAAATCGACTACTGTACAAAAGATCATCAAAGGACAAAACTGAGTTGGGTATCAAGATCATACACATTAAATTGAGCTGCCACATCATTTTCAGAATGATGAGCCAAAACTGGTCATGGATAAAGACTGCTTAAGTTAAGCTCCATATCATTTTCAGATTACAGAGAGTGCTTAGAACCGCAGCGATCAGCTGTGCTGGATCCTACATGGCAATGCAAACAAGCTCATGTCACTTGACAATGAACAACCAGTTCATTCACCATTGGTTGCTTGAATATATAACTATAAACTGAGCCCAAAAAAAAAAAAAATCGAGTTACTTGTAGAAGACAGCTCACCGAGCTTTTTCAAAGAAGCTTCCTTGATTAACAATGTTAAGACGAGGCCAAATATGACATCACTGAGCAGAGAGCTTCAACAAGAGAGCTTAAAGATACTGTGAGTTCTAATTTGTCTTAGTTTGCTTCTTGAAACTTTCTTGCATTTATATTTATTGATGGTCTCCTCCTTTCAACAAGAGAGCTTCAACAAGAGAGTTCTGTTTGCTCGGATTCCTCCTTTCCAGAACGCGATATGAGCTTCCCACCTGATGAGATCCAAGTACCATGTGATGTGACACAGATTAGAGCTCGGGCTGACTGGCCAACATGGCCACTCTGACGCTCAAGTTGGTCATCAATCAAAGAAGGAATTAAGGAGTAGAAGACTATAGAAGAAGATGAAGAAGAAAGCTTAATGGAAAGGAGACGCCTCCGATTGCGAAAAGAGAGAATTAACTTGCCTGTACCTTATCTCTCCTAGTGTTTATATAGTTATCAAAAAAAATCTCCATGTCGGATCCTTCGTGTCCTTCCCACTTTCTCCATGTGAGTGAAGACACAACCTCTGACAATCTATTACTCACTTATCCATTCATTGATCACCACATGTATCCAGAGGAACGAATCAAGGGAACCTAATCTGACATCCATTACTTGCTTATCCACTTAATAACTACTACTTATTCACAACTAGAAACTTTGGAGACCTTGATGCTCAGTACAACTCAACTAATTGCTCAATGAGATTTATTTGTATTACTCAAGAGAGCTTGAGTATATTGCTCAAAGATACTTGGTGATGTTGCTCGACAAAACATAAATATATTGCTCTGTGGAACTTTGGTCATATTGTTCAGGAGAATAGACTGATTTTGAGTAAATTATGTCTTCGTATCTATTGTAGGGTACCGTAGTAATATTACTATAGCAATCAAGCAATATGTTGTCTGGAAGAGTAATTTGATGTCACCTCGGGACGGTGTGATGGTTAAGACATAAGAGATTGCCACATGAGGTTATGGGGTACGTTGAAACTCGGCGTGTCCGAGCATGTCCTCCCTAATGCTTTTATCATTTGCACTAATGGTTATTAACCTGTAATTTACCCCCTTAGGAGTACTGGATGGTGGGGGCGTTAGATGTTAAATACCAAAACTGGAGGGGTTTAATGAAAATTTTAGATAAAACTTAAAACCCCACTTATAAAATACCCGATTCCTTCTATTTCCGATTTCTGCCTTTTCTTTTTCCCTCGCGCACGCGATCGTCGCGATCCCCTGCGCACGCGCGACAACGGCTGGCGGTTTCGGCGATCGGGCAACCGTCGACTCCTCGTTTCTCCTTCCCATTTCGCCAGCCGAGACATAAAGGAGTACACAGTGCCTTTTTCCTCTCTTCGTCGTTTCTCTGTTCCCTGCCGACTTGCCTCCTTCATCGTGATTCTGCCCTAGTTTTCCCCTCTTCTCTTTCTGCCGAGTTCTCTCGCGCGTACTCGTGGTCACGCCGACGCCACCATCACCTCAAGCCGGATCACCTCTTTTCTCTTCTTCACGATCTTCTGCTCAGTTGGATTGACCGATGGCCTTCTTTTCTGACGAGTCACAACTCGGCAGCCATTTCTTTTACTAGCCGGCAACCTAAACCGAGATTTCCCTTGTCGTCGATCTGAGGTAAGTAGATAACTCTAGCTTTGGATTGGAGTATAAGAAAGTTAGGTTATTCTGATCTAACTTCTTTTGTGTAGTTGATTGCATCGTGAGATCAGATTCGAGTCAGAATCTATTCAACTTCGTTGGATTCTGGCCAGTAAGGGAATTGATTGAGAAGTTGGCTTAGGATCAGATACTGCTCATCCTTGCAATTGGTATCCTGTTAGCAACTTACAGAGGAAGTTTAACTTTGAGGGTAAGTGTTTGATTATTTCTTATCTAGCTTGGCATCAGGATCTTAATTAATTGGATTTGGGAAATGGATTAGTGGATATTGATATTAATTAATTGATCATGAGTAATTAAAAAATCCACGGTTAGCTAGATCAGTTAATGCATGAAATTGGGAATTTGATTAAAAACGATTAACCGTTAAGGTTTCCTTAATTGGTTTGGGGATGTTAATTTAGCTATTTGTTTTAGTTAAAATAGCTAAATTATATTTATATCGTTACAGGATTTTGATTTGTTACGAGACTTCGGAATCTACTTCCGAGAAGGTCTTCTTTTCGAGGCGAGTACCTTGACTTATCTACGGATAGTCTTTTGATATGCTTAGTATACCTAATCTAGTAGTAATTTTCATGTTTTTGTCTGTTTTGGTATGTCACTACTAGATGCCTCTTATTATGCCTTGCCATGTTAGTTTCTCATGTAGTTCTATA
>JBBPFQ010000017.1:5240081-5256892 GCA_037974815.1 Kaempferia elegans
GAGGGAGAATGAAGCTTCCATTTCTTCCTCCTTAGAAGTTGAGCACCTCTCAACTTCTAATTCTTCTTCTTGTTGATCCAATGAATCTCCCTCTTTTGATTCTTCTTGAGTTGGTATAGTGGAGGGGATTTCATGAATCTTGGCTAACTTGCTTCATAGCTCCTTGGCATCTTCATATTCTCCAATTTGGCATAAGATGTTGCTTGTCAATATGTTGACCAATACTTTAGTCACTTTGTCATTGACCTCACATCTTGCGATTTGATCTTTACTCCATTTGCTTCTTTTGATGAGCTTGCCTTTACTATCCTTTAGAGCTTCAAATCCCTCCATTAGAGCAAACCATTGTTCTATCTCCATCATGAAGAAACTTTCGATCCTTGACTTCCAAAGATTGAAGTTTGTCATTGAAGTGTATGGTGGAGGTGCCCTTGTATCATATCTAAGTCCATCTTGGAATTCCATCTTGAAGTTGAAGCTTGTTGATGAAGTCTTTGACTTGATGAAATTAGGGCTTCAACTTCTTCTTCCTATAGCTCTTGCGCTTCAGACGATTAGCCCAAAGAAGAGTAACCTTGCTCTGATACCACTTATTGGGATCGATTTCGGAGCTAGAGGGGGGGGTGAATGGCTCCGATCACTTCGTCTTTGAAGATTTGAAGCGGAAGACTCGACGAAACTCTTTACTAATGTTAACACCGAGATTTACTAATCTAAGGATCCGGCCCTCTCCCACATTCATTATCAAAAATACTCCTTCTCAGTAACTATCGGAGGCGGAGAAGCTTCGTACAAGCTCTCAATACAACAAGAATAAAAATGAAGCTAATACAATGAAATCTTACAAGATTTACACCAATAAAATCCTAGATTGCTCTTTCTTATTGCTTGGATCACCTCTTGATTCTTGAACAAATGCAACAACACTTTTCTTCCAGGGATCTTTAAGAAATGGTGGGAGCTTGGTCGGAGAAGAAGGCAAAGAATAAGAACTAATCGTCATTGTCGCAACTCGCGTCTTTTAAATCTGTGTGTGTAACGGTCGAATTTGGATCAATCAGAGCCTGGATCGATCAGAGCCTGGATCGATCAGAGCCTGGATCGATCAAGTGATCGATCCAGGCACCTTCTGTGCCTTTTGTCGTGACAACCTAGATCGATCAGCTGATCGATCCAGGCACACTCTATGCCTTCTCGATTTTGAGAAGACACTGGGCAATTGATTAGCTTATCGATTGGCCTTGGCTTTGATCGATTAGCGATACTTTGACTTGATCAATCAAGTTAAACCCAAACATGACTTGACTAACTCAAGACAAACCCAACATCTGGTCAACCGTGACCTGTTGGGACTCGCTGCCAAGTGTTCGGTCAACCTTTTGACCCACTTAGACTTTTCTCCACGTGCCAAATGTCTGGTCAACCTTGACCTGCTTGGACTTACCGTCTCATGCCAAGTGTCCGGTCATCCATAACCCACTTGGGCTTCTCAACACCAGATGTCCGATCAACCTTGATCCACCTGGATTTCTCAATGCCTGAGTTCACTCACCAGGATCAGGTTTCACTCACCTGAATTTTCCAACTGTCTAGCTTTACTCACCTGTACCAGAATTCATTCACCTAGATTTTCCAACTGCATGGCTTCACCCGCCAAGACTTTCACTAGGCTTCACTCACCTAGATCAAACTTCACTCACCTAGATCAAGCTTCACTCACCTGGATTTTCCAGCTGTCTGATTTCACTCACCAGGACTTTCACCGGGGCTTCACTCACCTAGACCAGATTTCACTCACTTGAATTTTTTAACTGTCTGGCTTCACTCACCTGCCTAACTTCACTCACTAGGATTTTCACCACCAAGTATCCGGTCAACACTGATTTACTTGGATTTCCTTCTCCTGCCAACCTTTCTGTTAGACTTATCCTTGCCTAACCTCTAGTTAGGACTTCCAATCAAGTATCCAGTCAATCTTGACCAATTTGACCTTTGTTTGACAATCTCCTAAATAGACAATTGCACATGCAATCTCCATCTATTGTCAAATCTTGAAATATCAGTTTGACCCAATTCAATTTTAGTCAAATGGGTATGCCTGACCGAGGGACAATTGCTCCAAATAATCTTCCTAATACATTGTCAAACATCGAAACCTAAGATTCAAGATTGACTCAAACTTGTCCGGTCAATTTGACCCAGGACAATTGCACCAACACTCGGAAGAATCTATTCTTAATGCGGTGAGATTGAACGCAGTATCAAACTTTGTATCTAACCATGCACTTCAAGTTTGTCTAAAGATTTCTTCTTGCAAATTCAATATCGTTTTAACAATTTCGTTATGGATGCCTCTTCGGTAGAAGCTCCTGATACGAAAACTATGGAGAAAGATTGACAGTGAGAGTTGATGACCTATTGGACGTACTTCCAAAAAGATAAGATGAGAATAATAAGAACTTGCCGGACGGTTGATAATTCAAGTGTTAGGTTTGACCATTTGAGAAACAACCAAAGAATTATGTTCCACGTGTCCTGTTCTCATTTGCTGTCCTTGTTCAAGTTAGATAGCGTGTCGACCAATAGCGATTTAAGAGGATCCAAAATCCCCAAAATATAAACTAAACGCGATGTAAATTGAGTGGTGGAGGAAGGAAGGAGAAGAGAGGGAGTGAAGGCGAAGGCGAAGGCGATGGCGAGCGCGGGGAAGAAGGGAAGCGGCGGTGGCGCCCTGGAGGCGGCGAAGTTCTGCGACTCCTGTGGCGTCTCGCCGGCCGTGCTCCACTGCCGAGCCGACGCCGCGTTTCTCTGCGGCGCCTGCGACGGGCGCGTGCACGGCGCCAACGGCCTCGCCTCCCGCCACGAGCGCACGTGGCTCTGCCAGGTGTGCGATCGAGCGCCGGCCGCCGTCGTGTGCAAGGCCGACGCCGCCGCCCTCTGCGTCGCCTGCGACGCCGACATCCACGCCGCCAATCCTCTCGCTCGCCGCCACCACCGCGTTCCCCTGCCGCCGTTCGTCGGCCCCGCGCCCGCCGCCGCCTCTGTCACCTCCACGCTCCAGGAAGACACCGAGTCCGGCTACTCCCTTCTCCAACAGGAGGCCCTGCCCCCACCATTCTTCTCCGACGTCGATGCCTACCTGGACCTCAACTACGCCGACGAGCCGAAGGCCTCCGTCGATGAGGAAGCGGATCCGGCCGCGTGCCTCCTGTCGCCCACCGGCGTCGGCGGCTGGTGTTTGGATCTCAACGTGATCGGATCAAAACCCGAACCCGATCTTTCCTTTTGTCACAGCGTAAGTTCAATTGCTCTGCATAAACTCCATAAAGGCTAAAGCTATTGATATTTTCAAAAACTACCCTCCGTGTTTTGGAATTGTCAAATGATTCCTCCTCCTTCCATTGTTTCATTTCTGCATGTCAATCCACCATATTTTCAAATTTTCCCATGATCGTCCTGCTCAAACATCCCAAACAGGGACTATTTGACTAATCCAGAACTCTCAGAGGGGCGTTTTAAAATTTTCTATGAGATTAAATTGTAAATCCATCGCGATTAATTTAACTAGTCGCTCATCGCGCAGGAGTCGTCGGAGACGGCGGTGGTGCCGGAGGTGTCGCAGGCGGAGACATCCGCGGGGCTTCCAGACATTCCCTGGCACAATAACTGGGATCCGGCGGCGGCTCGGGCGGAGCGGGAAGCGAGGCTGATGCGGTACCGGGAGAAGAGGAAGAGCCGAAGGTTCGAGAAGACGATACGGTACGCGTCGAGGAAGGCCTACGCGGAGGCCAGGCCGAGGGTGAAGGGGCGATTCGTGAAGCGAACGGAGGCGGAGATCTACTCGGGGGCGGCGGAGGCGGTGGCCGCGCTCATGGCCGACGATGACTACGGCGTCGTGCCGTCGTATTGAAATTTGAAGCCATACGCACGTGTAGATTAATTAATCAAACAACAAGGCCTGAAATAGAAGTTTGCATATTTATGTTGTGAACGAAATGGTGTACGTTGAGGGAGGAAGCAGCTGACTCAGTTTATGGTAATTCCATGAAAACATTTACCTCATATAATTTCTGTTACTGAGGAAAACCTTAATTCTAGTTTTTAATGTGATATAAAAAAAAAATATAGTGAATCTAAAGACAAAGAAAAAAAAAATCTACGAGAGCATATTTAGAGATGAAGACAGATTTACAGGAACAGCAAACAAACTAGATCATGCTAAGTTTGACTGTGTTTTCCATGGCCATCCTGCAGCTTCAGAGCTTCTGTTCTGGGTTAGTTCTTCGATCAAAGAAAATTGAGTTGCTGTTTATTAAATAAACTGGAGATAAAAATATAAATTATTGAGAGCTCGTTTGGAAAGTTTTTAAACAATGGAAATGAATTAAATTTCATTCGGAATTGAATTACATCGGTAATTAAATTCAATTTCTTGATTTGTAATGAATTAGTGAAATGAATTGAATTCAATTCTTATATTTTTATAATATTATCCTCCGTCAATAAATTATAATATTTTACTAACACATTGAGAAGGGTTATTTTAGTTATTTTAACTTCTAGATGAATTCCCATTACAAATCAGACCTCTTTAGGTCAGATTTATTTTAAAGGGAGAGAATGAAATTGAATTCCAATTCTTTATGAATTCTTTCTTGAAAATTTATTCAAAAGGATGGAATTGAATTTCAATTCTAAAAGAAATCCAATTCCACCCATTCCAAACAGGGTGTGACGAAATTTACGGTGCAAAATGTTAATATATCTTAAAAGACAACATATCTGTTATCTCAATATATTTACTATTTTACAAATGTAATAAACATTCGCTTGTAAAGGATACGTGGCGCAAGGGTAGCTCGTCTGACTCCAGATCAGAAGGTTGCGTGTTCGATTCACGTCGGGTTCATTTCATATGATTTTTTAACAAAAGTTTTCTAAAGCCGTGTTTCATCATCGAACTATAGCAGAGGTTGAAATCGAACCGTTAGAATTAAATTATTTGAAACTAACAAAATCGAATTTTATTATTAAAATCAAATAAACAAACCGATACCAAATCGAGTAATTATTTTTTAAAAAAAAGTTAAAACTTTTAATACAAATTTTAAAACCTTAATATATTTTTTAATTTCTTATTATTTAATTTTAAAATGATTGAAAATTTAACTTATTTTTTAAAGTAAAATCCAAATCCAACTGATTTAATCAAAATAATTGATATTTAAAAAAATTAAACTTTTGAATAAATCCAACTAAAATTTTATATTAATTTAGTTCTATCCATTATTTTAATTGAACGAAAGCTCGCTGTCGTCGAAGAAAAAAAAAATGCTGGCCTACACACTCATCGGCCATGGCAGAGCCTAGTATATGTTTTTATTTTTTTATTTTTTATTTGCATGTATTTAAGAATTGACTTGTTAAATTAATACATAATTTTTTTTAATAGATTGTTGATCTGAAAATATTAAATTGATGGATCATCCACTTTGATGGCTTACAAATTTATCTTAATGGTTAATAAAAAAAATTTTATAATACCAAATTAATCATCCTAAAAATTAATCAATATAGGGTGTAAATTAAAAAAACTACCTTAATCAGGATGTCAATACGTAAGATAATTAAAAATTATAATAGTAAAAGGTATAATAACTACCTTAATCAGGATGTCATTACGTAAGATAATTAAAAATTATAATAGTAAAAGGTATAATCTATCACCCCGGTGGCTCAGCCCAACGGTGCGTGGAGGATTTTTTTTCCTCAATTTCACTAAAATTTAAACTTTTACCTATAAAAGTAATTCTGTCCATACTAACTAACTTAATCCTACCTACTAACATCTCCAACAACATGCCTCAACATAATTTAATCCGAGTTTAATTTTTTCTCCAACTTCATAAATATTCCGGAAATAAATTTGCGGGGGGCAAATGCAACTTTGCATTTAGTACTTAACAAAACTACAAAAGTCCACGCCAAATCCAAACCATCATCACCTAACCACATCCATTAACCATTGTTAGTTAACTTCACCCAAGTTATTAAATTATGGCGAATCCAATTCCTACCCACTCCCAACCGTTGGGTGATTAGCCCGGTTGAGTATCATTAATTTCGAGGTCCGACCGCCCAGTAAAACCCCATAAGTACGGTTCAATGAACCGGAAACTTAAGAAAATGACCGATTGATCCTCCTCCCCACCTATTTCTACGGCGCCTCACCGCAGCATCTACCTCACACTACCGTCGCTTCCTTCGGCCGTCGTCGCCGCCGTCGCCGCCCTCTGCGCCCCGCCTCTCCTCGCTACGTGTTTCTCAGGATCGTCTTTTCGTAGCTCGACAGATCTTCGTTTCAGGTACTCTTTTAGCTCCTTTTTCCACCTCATCCCTTGCAGGCTCAAGTCGCGGCCGTCAGTTCCAAACCATGGAGGTTGCGCTACCGACGATGCCGTTCCTCCCCTCCCTAATCCCTCCACCCTACGCCCTCGAGGCCCTCGCCGCGGGCCTCCTCGCGACCGCCGTCGTCGCCGCCGCCGCCAGTCTCCCCCTCTCGGTGAGCCCTAATCCTCGTACTATTCCGTCTCGATGAAAACCTCTGCTCCGCCAGCCGCGCGCTATCCTGCGCCAGTGCGGGACTGAGATCGAATTAAATCGAATTACAGTTCCGTAGCGGTCCCCACTCCTCGGGGACAAAAGCGCGATTTCATCTACTTTCTCCCGGCATATACCTGCGAATATTCCCTTCTTTTTTTTTTCTTTTAGTTGCATTTTTCCAAGTATCGTGAGGTCGAAGATTGTGTCATAATTGTTAATAGATAAATGGAACACGCCTTAGTTTTTTTTTTTTTTGTTCTATTTATTTTCTAGAAAAGTTGCTTTGATAGAGAGTCAAAATTAGTCTATTGAAAAAAAAAATTTTAATTAAGTTTTGATTTTCTATAAAATTTAGTCCTTTTTTTTTTTTTTTTGCTCAATTCAGCACTATTTATCTCATCAAGCTTAGCAACAATAAGAGGAACATAAGCTTAATTTCATTGATTGATGTCAGGATCTGGTCTATGTCATGGTTTACCCTCGAGTGATTGGGGAGAATTATGAAGGAAAGAATGAACAAAGTGAGCCTGTCGATGCCGATGATCACGAAGATGGAAGCGGCGAGGATGAAGAAGATGTGTACGAGGATGATGGTGCCGCCGGCAACGAAGAAGATGAAAATGGTGAGAAATATGAGAACCCTCCTAACGATAATAGTAAGGATGTCTTCGGCAATGGTGCTGGAGGCGAAGATAACGAAGAGGATGAGGATGGTGAGAAGAAACAAGGAGATGATCCTGAGGATGAAGATGAGGATGAAGAAGATAATGATGATGACGAAGACGAGAATGAGGATGGTCGCGTCGATGAGGAAGAGAGGGTGGTAGAAGATGATGAAGAGCGGGATTATGAGGACGAAGAAGAGGATGAGGACGAGGAGGAAATTCAACCTCCAAAGAAGAGGAAGAAGTAGAAGAAGATGGCAATTTCTAACTTTGGTGTTGTACTAAGATGGAGTTACAATTCCTAGTGCATTAGAGACTACTTTGACAAATAAGAGTTTAATGCTTATGTTTAACTTTGGCAACTTTATGTAGCACATTGTCATGACTCCTTGGCCAATTTGGAATCGATCTCGATTCAAGCATAATACTTGAAATGTATGTTCTGTCGGTATACTTTTAAACTTTGCAACCATGATATTGAAAGTACATTTATGCTAAGAGATGACGGATAGGTGATAGTTTCATGTGAACCTTGAGTGAAACACTCATGAACTGTCAAATCAAACTAAACAGATATAAAAATGTTAGTTTGGTTTGAACTGTTTATTTCAAACCCAAACTATGCCTCTTCAGTCTGATCAAAGACGCTAAATAGAAGAAATAGAAGCAAATATATATTTCTCTAGTTTCAAATCAAGTTACACAATCTCGAATCTGGCAAGGTACAATCAATTTTGGCAAATTTTCTAGCTTCAATCACAATTTCTTCGAGGTTACATTCAAACAAAAAATAGATATGCAAAGCAAGCGTGTATTTAGTTCCTCCAGTTGTTGGAATGGTGCAAACTGGTGTTATGTAACTGGATTTTCAGCCAAGTTTACGCTAAAGTTTCGAGAGCAGATGACTTACTAAAGATATCTTGATTGTTCGGTGACCTCCTTGTTGATCAGAGGATCGTGCAACGGCATCTACTGTGCCGTTTGGATTTCACCAATTGCTTTTCTGTAAAGAAATGAAAATTTTGTAAATATATGGACGAGCATGATATAATCCCATTCAGAACGAATTAACAAGCAATGAAAGACAAATATACTGTGTACAAGTTTGGGAAAGAAACATGGCCGACCATCGAAACAACGGAAAGTAAAGATATGTCACCTTTCAAAATCCTCCTAGTGAAATAAAACTAAGCATGCTAAAGCCAGGTAAGAATGAGAAAAAAAATACTCTTTCTAAAATGAATCGTTAAACTCTTGACCGGGTGATTCTGATGCAATACAGAAGAAATTCAACTACCTCTTAGGATCTATGACTGTCAAAATGATAAAACTGTTTCAGAGTATCCATGAAGACCCTAAAGCATCTCTACCAGAGAAGTCAGAGCTCAAGTAAAAAGACACGCTAAGCTGCTAAAGTTCTTTCAAAAAGAAGAAAAATAAATGTAAAGCTACAACACAAACAAGGTACCACTGTTTTTGTCGAGTACAGGAGCCCGAACAACAACATGCATAGTGATGACACCACCAGGAAGCTCACCAACTGGTACCCTGGACTCAGCAATGGTCCTGTTATTCTCCAATATTTTACCCCCATTTATGAGCTTAACATCATTTATTGTTCTTGGAGCGATGTCTTTGCCTGCAAATAAAAGGGTTATCATCTCATTAATGAAATCTTGCTGAGAAGGATAAGAAATATGAAATTTTCATGAAAATGAACTAGATAAGTATACCACAGTAGAAGGCAAATCTTAGCATTGAGAATAATCACTATTTCCAAAACAAAACAATTCATAACAATATATATCACAGGATAAAGAATGGATGCACCACAAATAGATGTCGTAGTGATAGACTGAAGGACATAACCAAATGTTAGGCTTAATTTTATCCATCACTTCTCCAATTTGCAGGTTATTCCAAGAATATGATTATGTTCATATTGTGGTAGGAAGGAAAAAACCAATGCATTAATAGCTCGAAAAAATGTTTCGAATCTCTTTCCATGCCAATTAGCACAAGCGAGACAATAATTTTCACCCACCGACAAACACACCAAACTACTTATGAATTTGGGACGAGGTGAGGGCAAGGTTTTAAGCCTTCCTTTGAGCTGTGACATGATGCAAGGACCACTTCCGGCATTCCACAAGCTCCTAATAAGAGGCAACAACTAGGGTTGCTCAATGTGCTTTTGAAGTGAGTTTCTATGATGAGGTTACAAACAGGATTCAAAGCTTTAACAATGAGATTCCAGCCTCATCTGGGCACGGTTAGGTGAAGACACTTTGTTCAGCCTTCCACAAGTTACAGCAAGATGCAAGGGCAAAGCTTTGGTGACTATATGACACACAAAGCAAAAAAGGGTTTGTGACGACTGTAACAATGTTTGATGAGGTAAGCCACCACCACCTCCTCCTCCCAATTTTCTTCTTCTACATCTATTATGGTCTAATCTCAATTGTGCATTTCAGTTCCTCTTCATTATCAGTGCTTTTGTTATCAGCACCAATAGTTCCTACCGAAGACCGAAGACCCCAGCTTAGAACGATATTTCAAGCCTCAGTTAAAACACAAAAAATGTTAACCAAAGGTCTTGAAATATGAATATTCATCCTAGATAGCAACTAACAGGTTTATGGTCTTGACAGGAATGAACCACGAACATGATGATAATATTTCGAAGCGAACACTAAAAAATGTATAGCAAAAACACTGAGATGAACTGCGAATCAAATCAAAAGATGAATTCATTAAGAAAAAAGCCGAAGCAACAGAATCACCAATCTACAAAACTAGCCGATAAAAGTACAGGATACGAAGTTACAGTAGTTAATTCGTCGTCAATTCGAGAAATCTAACGAATCTCATACTATCAAGTGAAAGGACAGCGGCGCCGCGATAAGAAGAAGACCAAGGAATTACCTTGAGGCCACTGTGCGAGTATGAATTCCTTGAGAGAGGCGACAGTGGTGGAAGGTTCATACTTGTTTGGGCCTATGTCGGTGCCGTCAAAGATCCTAAACTTGAGCTCCACCAAGTCCTCTTTCGCCATTCCAAACGACCTCCAACGAAGAGGATAATCTTCAGTTCTGCTCAGCGCAGCGACCTCCCTCGACGCAGATCCAATCCAATACACTCCCAAGGGATAAAAGAGGAAGTTTCAAATCTACAGAAGAAAATCCGTCCAGAATTCCAAGCAAGAGCTGAAACTTACAGCGAATATCTCCGACGCCGACTTCTCCCTGATGAACCTAAAATATGTCAGAACAAAACCTCAATTCGACAAGAAATTCATTGCGCTTAGAGAAAAATTCCGAAGAACAACTCGAGAAAACAGGACGAATCCTTAACAGCTAGGGCATTTTTCACGTCAAGATCGAAGCTTGATGAGAAATCCCCAATTGGGACTCTCTCGTAGACCGAACAAGATTCATCCTGTGGCTGCTCCACTTCCATTATTCCCAATCAGCCCTGCATAAATATTAGTGGAAATTTTCATTCTGACCCTCATACTTTAAACATATTTCACATTCCTCCTTTGCTTCAATAGCAATTTGTAGCTTGTAATTGTTGGTTAGATGCCCTCTTTAGCAAAGAAAGCTTGGTCAAGATAATTTCGATAGGCCGCGAAAAGTTAAGCATGGTGGTGATCGCGGACGGAATAAATGACCTAGAGTGGTTATGGTTTTCGCATCATTCATATTGTTGTTTTAGATAGATTGCATTTTAGTTTCAATTGAATCGAACTTTAAGTTACTTGTCTAGTTTGATAACCATCTTTATCTCATTGCATAATCTTCTTTTCTTTAGAAAAAAAATGATGAAATGGATAAGTGAAGACAAGAAGAACAAACTAACTCTTATTAAATAAGGAATGGATATGATTCAGTAAGAGAGTGATTGCAATGCAAACTATCAACAAAGAAACAATCAATTAAATAAATAAATATAAACTCATATCAATCATTCTCTTTGTCAAATTAAGGCGACAAATCACTTGAAGCCTTATCATCATTTGTACAAATCTAATAAGAATTGGATTATTAAATTTCCTTTTTCTAATAAATTCTTTTCATAGTACACATTTGCAAGAATCTTAAGGCAAATAATGTTATTCAGATGCTATAATAGTGGGAGGAAAAAAAAATTGATTCCTTTTCCCTTATTTCTCTCCTTTTTTTTTTTCTCAAGTGGCAAAAGAATTAGTTCTTGTCTGTGATGGTAACTACCCACCAATTCATCATCCTTGTCATCTAGATGTAATTTAATTTTGAAAATTGCTTTATTTTGATCACTTCCTATTCACTTTAGTATTCTTTAATATGTCAAATCCAACATTATTGAATGATAAAGGCTGATTCTTGTACTATTATAATTAATTGACTAGCAATTTATCAGAAAAGTTTTAAAGTATTAAAAAAGAATCGAGTTTGTATCTTTGATTCTTGTTCATATATATCGTGCACGATCAGTAGCAAAAGCCAAAGATTCGATATGAAAATTCAATTTAACTATGTCAAATCAAAATCGAAAAAGAAAATTTAAAGGAGGAAGATCTCTCTCGCCGCCGCCGCCGCCTCCAAGAAGTCCTGGATCCCTACCGTCGAAGGAGGCGGCGAGTTCATAGTCTCAAACTCTCAATCGACCAACAAAATCCAGTTTTGATGCTTGGAACAGGGGAATCCTTCACCTTAAATCGTGAATCAATGATCAAAATCGAATTTTGATGGCTTTGTCGGATAAAATCGATCCGCTGGGGCTGGGGGGAAGATCCGCCGGCGTTCCTGAAGTGGTAATCCTCGAGAGGCAGAGCTGATCCACTGGCGTGGAGCAGAACTTGGTGGGGCAGGCGTGGAGCAGAACGCCGTGGTTCGAGGCCAGCGCCTACCCAGCCGTCGTCGCTCATCGGCACGCAGCTCATCCTGATGTGGTGGATGGAGTCGAAGCGGCGGGTCGATCGACTTCTTCAACCCTGATGAAAACTTCGCCGACGCCATCGGCGAGCAGAGATACCCCCAGCAGCAAGTTCTTCGACCCTCGGCCTCGCCGGCGACATCAAAGACGCTGCGAACATAGCCGATCGACGCCGAGAAACTGGAGGAGCGCAAGCACGCCATGCTCACGTGAGATTTGGACAGCTAATCTTGACTAATTAACTCGATTCGCGACCATAATTAACCACAATTACCTTAATTAAAGCTTTAAAAAGAATTAACACTGAAAGTTTAAAAAAAAATCAGAAATAAATAAAAATATAATATTTAAATCATAAAACACATCGACGTCGGGCATGGGCACCAAAGTCCTGCTGCCCTGGCCCATTACAACAAGCGTAGACTCGTTGACTATTTTCGTCAATGAACCCAACCCCTCGGTTGGGTAGCTTTGGGCCCGTGTGTCGTGTCAATAGTTGCTTAGGTAGAAATTTGGGTCGTATCAAAAGATGTCAGGTAAATACTATCTGGACCACCGCTTCCATGAAGAGTTACTCGATACCACATCACCGAAAGTGTACCCACCACGTGGCATCCTGTACGGTGACTGTTCCACCTTGAAGTCCAAGTTAAAACCTCCTTTGTCACCCCGCCTTCTTCGAACATACGAAGTCTACGCTTCCGCGTTTCTAGTTTTCTTCTCTTCGAAATCTCGATCCAGCAGCAGCGGCGACGGCGACGGCGGCGAAGGATGAAGCTTGGGGCGGCGGAGTGGCGGACTCTGTTCCTGGTGAACCTGGCGGCGATCATGGAGCGCGCCGACGAGGCGCTCCTTCCGTCCGTGTACAAGGAGGTGGGGGCAGCGCTGCACGTCACGCCCACCGGGCTCGGCTCGCTCACCCTCTTCCGCTCCATCGTCCAGTCAGCCTGCTACCCTCTCGCCGCTTACCTCGCCACCCGCCACAACCGCACCCACGTCATCGCGCTCGGCGCCTTCCTCTGGGCTGCCGCCACCTTCCTCGTCGCCCTCTCCGGCACCTTCCTCCAGGTATACGCCTAAATACTCCATCTTCTTAATCAATTTCTTCACTTTTTTTGTTCGATTTGGCTTCCCTTTTTTTTTTTGCTTGACGCCGAAGGAATTTTGATTCGCTGGATCTCGATTGGATGGGACGATTTCTCCCACTAGGGTTTTGGGCTGCTAAGCCTCTGTTCTTGGTCATTTTTTAATAGGGTTACAACATTCCAATTTCCACTGCTAACTCCAATCTCAAAGGATTCTTTGTACTCAATAATTCCTCTTTCCTTCAGGTGGCAATTTCAAGGGCCTTTAATGGGGTTGGTTTAGCATTGGTGATCCCTGCAATTCAATCCCTTGTTGCTGACTCCACCGATGAAAGCACCCGAGGTACAGCTTTCGGATGGCTACAGTTGACCGGCAACCTCGGGTCCATCATGGGCAGCTTCTTCTCCCTACTTTTAGCTTCCACCACTGTCATGGGAATTGCTGGTTGGAGAGTTGCCTTTCATATCGTTGGCATAATCAGTGTGGTGGTTGGGCTGCTCATCCGGCTCTTTGCTGCGGATCCTCATTTTATCAATGGCCCTAGGCCAGCCAATGGCCATGTCTCCGGTGAGAATTCTATGTGGGAAGATGTTAAGGACATGTTCGACGAAGCAAAGAGTGTCATCAAGATCCCATCGTTTCAGATAATTGTGGCTCAGGGAGTCACTGGTACGTTTCCATGGCATGCGTTGTCATTCGCTCCAATGTGGCTGGAGCTCATCGGTTTCTCTCACAAGGGGACGGGGATCATCATGAGTATGTTCATTGTGGCATGTTCACTTGGAGGGCTAATAGGAGGGATGATGGGGGACCTTCTAGGCAAACGTTTCCCCAACTCCGGAAGGATAATTCTTTCTCAGATAAGTTCTGCCTCTGCGATTCCGCTCGCCGCCTTGCTGATGTTGGTCTTACCGGACGATCCCTCCACGGGAATACTACATGGCCTCGTCATCTTCATCATGGGCTTAAGCATCTCTTGGAATGCTCCAGCTACAAACAAGTATGTCTGATAAAGTCAAATGCAAGTTCATTCTTCCATTACTTTGCTGATTGATTTGAGTTTTGTTTGTTTTCCATTCAGTCCTATATTTGCAGAGATTGTGCCTGAAAAATCAAGAACAAGCATATATGCTTTGGACCGATCCTTCGAGTCGGTTCTATCTTCGTTTGCTCCTCCAGTCGTCGGCATCTTAGCCGAGCGTGTTTATGGATACAGGCCGGTGACAATCGGACAAAGCGGAAACAGTAATCCCGAAGCTGACAGGGAAAATGCTGCTTCTCTAGCAAAGGCACTCTACACTACAATTGCAATTCCTATGGCACTCTGTTGCTCTATCTATTCCTTCTTGTACTGTACCTATCCAAGAGACCGAGAGAGGGCGCGAATGGATTCGTTGATAGCCTCGGAGCTGGAACAGATAGAGTTGGAAAATGGTTGTGAAATCGTTTACAAGGAGGAAGATCTCGAGATAGATGACTCCGATGAACGGACACTATTCTCCGACAAAGTAGACTTACCGAATTGAAATGCCCCGATTAAAGAGAAGAAACACTTTTTCACTTCATATTTCTTAAATTACGATATAAGGTGATGAAAATGAACAGAAAAGTTATTGGGAGGTAGAGAATATTTAGCAGTTGATCATTGTGGCTCTGCATAATAAACTTCCAGTTGCTGGTAAGTGTGCTTCCTGAGGCTCTCAATTCATCCTCCAATTCAACAAACTGATGGATCCGAGCACGAGAAGCTTCACGCCTGCGGAAATCTCAATTAATTTTACCCTTGTCGTCTCCGATGCGTTCAGGTTGCAATGTTGGAAGGCGAAGTTGGCATTCGAGCAACAGCAGGGTAGTGTTTTACAAGTAAAGATGGGTTTTGTTCACCCTGAACGCCTTTCTTTCTCGGTCTCACATCGAGATAATGTGAGGCAGATCATGTACTAAACGACCTCCTAAGTGAGAGGATATTTAATCCTCAGAGGAAAAAATCTTTAGGAAGCGACTCTTGTCTAATGAAGTAACTCTATCACCCGAATACTAACTTAGTTGCACCCAGATACTAACTTAGTTACACCGTTGGAGGAATCAGAGGTGGGAGTTTCTGGAAGAGGCATTGTCCGTAAGCAAGAAAAGTGCTCCCACAAAGGTGACCAAATGACACGAGCAAGTATGTCTTTGGATCACAGTAAGGAAGAGGATCAAGCTCAAGGAAAGGAATAAGGAAGCTTAGATTCTTTTCTGATTTTGAAGGAATATGCACCTTTTTGACTCTCTCTGGATTGTTTACAAAATTAGTTAATGAATAGAGGTGTCAATTTGGGTAGACTACGTGGGTTTAGATCAGATTGAAGTAACTATATATTATAAGAAAAACAATAATTAGCGATGGATAATTTCAATCGTAATAATTTTGGTCGCCTACGTCATTTAACTTAGTGACGGAATTTAATCTCCACCGCTAAATTTATTGACAGTATTAAAAGGTCATCGCTAAATATAATGATATAATATAATCTCCGTCGTTAATATTTAATAACAAAAATAAAAGTCAACTGTTAACATTAGCGATGAAATATTTATTTTCGCCGTTGATTTAACAATGAAACTAAATTTTTCACCGCTAATTTAGCAACGGACCATCGCTAAATCAACGACGGAAATAAATATTTTTTTCATCACTAATTTACAATAATATAGTGATAGAAATTTATTTTCATCGTTAATTTTCAATAAAATTTTAACAGAATCTACCATATTTTAGAGATTTCATCTTGTTTACATCTCACGATACATTCAATATATAACATTCACATAAACAACATTCACATCCATGTACATGATGCACAAAAACTTCTACCATCCCTAGCCACTTGGCGGTCGGATATAAGATAACCCTAAACCCTCGTGAATTATCTTCCTTTCATACAACTTGGGCAAACTATAAGGGACGCTTGGGATGAACATAATCACCTTTTACTATGACGATACCTTTCAATCCATTCAAATCGATCCATTACATTTAACATTGACAAACACATTCAAATTCATTACAAATCACACTATCAACCAAACAATAGAATGTTCAATTGAAAAGTTAAATTTAAAATATCATATATGGTTCAAAAATTATATAATTCAAATCCATTACATCTCAACTTAAATTTAAAAAACTAATACATCTATCGTCATCACATCCTACAGTATGTATGTACATGTCTATTGATAGAATATACTATCAAATCTAATTGATCTTTTATCTACTTTGTTCATACAAAAAAATATATAATACAATTAGAACTGCATACATATAATATCAAAATTAATAGAACCGTTTTTTATATTATATGAGTGATAAATAAAAAAATTATATTGAAGATCAACCCACATCAAAGCTACTTATCAAGAGTGTTTGAGTCTTAGTCATCCTATGTAAAAATATATTATTAATATCTAATATATAATTAATAAAGCTAGTAATTATTAAATGTGAGTGATAATAAAATTTTTATTCCTAGACATTTAATTGATTATCGACAGAAA
>JBBPFQ010000017.1:5411387-5421595 GCA_037974815.1 Kaempferia elegans
AAAATAAAAATATCCAAGACATAGTATTACATATTATGGACAAAAAAATCCATCGAATGAACGGTGAAAATTGAACAAAATGCGATTAATCGATCACAATATTACCAATATGAAAAAACTTACTAGTTTTCGAGATCACTGCTATAATCGACTATGTCGCTTGCTTTAGTCTCCTCCTTCGTAGCCTGCTTTTGTCTCTTTGTCGGGTGCATCTCGGTGGTTAGACCTTTATATTGTCGTTGGTGGGGATTGACGAACTAGGGTTTCAACTTCGTTGGAAAAAGAAATGGGAGAGAGGAAAAGAAAATCGTTAGGGCATTTCCTTTGTAACGAAGAGAAATGAGGAGAGGGAAAGAAAATCGTTAAGCTTTTCCTTCGTAGCGGAGAGAAATGGGGGTCGGAGACGGCATCGATCGTTAGGGCTGAGAAAGAAAGAGGGATTCATGAGAATAATTTTGTAAATTCATGTATTGGGGAGTAATAAAAAAATTTTAAGGAGTACAAAAAAGTATTTTGTCGCATGAGGAGTTGACAGCCATACCTATTTATGATTGGGGATTGTTTGTGATTGAAAATTTTACAGTGAATTTCTCTTTGTTTCCGGCCAGTACTTAACAGAAATTTTAATCAAATGGAAATTATAAACTAAGTCCGTACTCAACATATTATTTAATTATCCTAAATAAAAAAAAGTATGCACAATAATTGAATACAGAGCAATTATTATAATTAAACATATTATTTAATTAGTAGCACATACTCATTATAGTCTCGTCTAATTAATTGTCCTACATAATAAAAAATATATATACAATAAGTAAATCCATAAATGCATATTAATTGTTAGAGTTAACATGGATTAAATTATATAACTTCATTTGTATACTTCACAAAGAAACTTTATAACTCAAAATATTATTCATTTTTCACATTCCTCTGTATATAGAGAGAGATTACAATACTTCCTCTGGCACAAATAAATATTATATTTTTGTAAGTAAAACAAAAATACAATAACATGGAAAAAATAGAGTACCAATTGTATTCTAGCCAAAAATTAAAATTGTTAAAAATTTTGGTTCCTCTGGAACACAAAACAATACTCAGTATGCTAGGAGGCGTAAATAGTCCTCCCTTTCTTTTAAGGTGTCAGCCTCGTGTTGCTTCCTTTCGGAAAAATGGGTTGAATTAACAGTCAGATGCATTTTTCAAGAACGATATCCATGGGAATCTATCTTCGGCGTTTTGATTCTTTTCTCATCTCTTCCATGTAGATCTCCATGTTGGTTTTCTCCCATAAACGTTTCTGGACGAGGTCAGCCTTCGTAGATTCATCTGGACAGTGTCAAACAAGGTTAAAAGATGTCTAGATCGAATGGAAGGCTAAGTTTGCTAGGAACTAAGTGGATCTTGTGAAGACAATGTATCTACTATATAGAACTTGATTGGTTTAGTCGTCCATTATGAACAATGCATGACTGCTAAAAGCTTTCATTAATACTTGATTATTTATTAATTAGCCTACTACTTGGATTGGAATCACAACCTTCAAATGTAGTTCAATCTGGCCAATGAAAGAGTGTTTGAAGGAGGCAGTATAGTTGCTCTAATATAGTGATCTGACAATTGCCGCTTGCATATACCTTCTAAATCTTTAATCTATTCCTAGTTATATACTCACAACAGTTGATTAGATTACTTTTCTAGAACAGGTTGTACAGAAAGAAAAATTAATGGTGGCTAGGAATTCTCAGAAATTTAAATGCTAAAAAGATTAAGGTTCAAATTAAATTTTAGCTTGGCAGATAACTAGAATTTCAAAAGGAGCAGACTAACACGTTACCAATATTTCTCCATGCCTCAAAAGGTACTCTGAGAGACTTTTGTGTCAAGTAACAAGCATCATTCCATGAGTATGGCAGCTTTTTGACCTGATATCTCCAAAACCAACATGTTTGCCAAATCAACAGCTGGAAAAGGTTACAGTTATTAGATATTCATAGTAATCATATTCTTAAAGACATATACCAGAAAAAAAAGACACGATAAGGCTTATTAGCAGTATAATACAAAATTCACATTTATGATTAAGTACTTTTCTGAATAGACTCAAAAACCTTGCCAAGGGTGTAGGGAAGAAGTATAAATTGCACGCCAATAATATTCCAGATGGAAGGTCTCTCAGCTCCCTGAATATGTAATTCAAGTTCACCACTAAGCTCATCTTCAACTTTCCTGACATGATTGAATATAAATTCTAAGACAGATGTTTAACTTGTGAAAAAATTGATCAGGAGGTGTCGCTAATAACCCAAGATCAGAGAAAAACAATAAGGCAAACACTTTACTAGCAACATAAATTTAAGAAACAGAATCATCAACTACAACAGGTGAAGGGATAGATGGAGCTCAGTGATAAAGTAGGCAACTTCAAATTTCCTAACATTCAATGTAAGAGAATGTCGTATCTCTGGGATAAGGTTATGGTTATTGGAATTTGGAACTATGGTTGCTAAGATCAGCCAATATACAGAGCATCTGAGTTGGATGGATATTGACAAAGGTTAATTCGATCTTTCCCAATAACCAATTATTTCACAGGGATCATTGAAGGAGTTTCAAAAAAATAAAGAAATAATATAGAAATGAGTTAATTCTGCTATAAAATAGATGAAAATGAAATTTTATCAAATCGAGAGAAAAAAATGGATGAGGTTAGTTGAAATATGGTTAAATTAGCTTGATTCAGAAAACTCGAGGATTGAGCAAACCTTTTGATGTCAGAGCTTTAATCCTGGCAAACACGTGCAAGAGTGCAAGAGAGTCTTTTTTGTCCTCTTGAATTTCAACTTAAATTACTCGACTTTAGCACAACGGGAGATTGTCACAAGATCAATAATTCAACTTTACATGCTATAAACAACCACTAGACCAAGCACATCATCTATCTCTCTCTCATGCTCATAGAGAGAGGTTTTATAGAACCTATTATGCAGTAATTTAGGTTCCAATAAACCATATAATATGAAATATTAAATAATAAAGTAATTTTATCAAGAAAAATTAATAATACAATATTATTCAGTAACTTTATAGCAATAAAAGTGATTTTAACATTTACCATGCTATTTTATTTATTTTATTATCTTTTATAAAATATTTATGCTATTTATTACTTCCAAATTAATTGACATATACATCTTGATATTGTATTACCTAATAGTTCTGAAATATAAATTTATCAAATAATAGAAATAATATAACATTGTTAACTTGATAATGATAATAATATACCATAATTAGTATCGTGATAATATATTATATATGACTAATGTAACTTTATTAGTTCTAATATTTATTATTTATAGTATACATTGTTAATTATAAGATCCTTGATAAATGATAAACCATAATCTACATCCTTATTATGAATGAATACAATTTGTTATCTCATATAAGAGACTATTTTTTCCCTTAACAACTGCAATTTTCTCAATTCTATTGAAATTATATGACTAGTATTTAGGTTTTTTGACCATCCATTTCCAATCACACCAATTTTGACAATGACGACTGGAACTACAAGCACTAATCTTCATATACATGAAATGCTTAACAATAGTTACCACTTCTCTCTAGAACTTGATCAGGCAAATACTCATTCACTGACAACTCTTGTAAACTTGATCTACAAGATTCCGTAATTGGATCAACTAAGTGCATCAAATAAAAACCTATTCCTAATAAATCAGTTCAAGATGGACCAACTCTACATACAAATTAGAGCATCTACATTGGAGTTCAACTGTGAATGTAATAACAATTTTTTTTTTGTTAAAACTGATGTATGTTGGTGTTAATGCCAACGTGGCAATTAATGTGTGTGGCAATCAATGTGTTCAAGCAATTGAAAGCGTTAATTACTTTGTTATTATAAAAAAATAATAAAAATATATATTTTATTTATAAAAAATTATTATATATATATATATATATCTCACATATAAAAATAAAATTTTGTTTATTAAATACATTTATTTAATATAAAATAAGAATTAAAATGAATGAGTGGATAGCGGGATCCACAAATAATGAGTGTTAATGTTAAAACGAATGTGAAAGAATGAAGGTGTTAATATAATGTGTATGTGGCATGTGGACCCCATGCTTTTTATGAGGTGGTGGGTGTTATAACGCCAACGAATGTGAATGCCGTTAGAGATACAAACTAAGACTCCCTTGAAATTTCATGATATCAAAGGGAGATAAATCAGTATATGATTAAATATGTGACGCATACTGTCGTAATTGCTGTATAAAATTTGGATTGCATGCACTACATATGTTAATTATTCAAATTCCATTGCATATCAGTTTTTAGCATTTCCAAAATTGCAACAAAGGAGAAAAACTTAAAACAAGCACACTCTTACTTGTCAATTTGTTTCTGACCCTTCTTCCTGGTTGTCCCGCTTCCAGAGCGTTCCAGTTCAAGTGCCTTTAACCTATTTTTATAGGCTGGTGTTTTCTTGACCATGGCAACAGCCTGCAATAAAATTAAGGAAATTCATCACTAAAAGCACACAGCAAAGAACTGATAAGGTGCCAATCAAGAATTGAAAACGACTTCTCTTGCTTCTTCTAGACTAACAGTAGGATCCAAAAGTGAAAAGGTTATCATTCAGAAGTGTTCCTGATTAACAGATCTACATCTAAAAATCAAAAGTTACAAGATAACCTAAATGTTTTAAGATAACTAGAACAAAATGAAATTTAAAAATTTAGTTTCAAAAATAAGAGTCAATGAAATAGTTGAGCTGGATGACCATAAAATTCTTGTAAAAGATTTAGATATCTTAAAACTATTATTCAACAAGAATGGGGTCTTGAAGGAGATATCATTAATAGAACAAAGAATGATCAAAATAGGAATGATCATTAAGAGTTTTGTGTAATCACCACCTGCCCCTTGGGCTAAAAGAAAGCTTGATAAACTATGGTGCTTACCAACATACATTATGGGACAAATTGATTAGCTATTTGGAAGCAATAAATCTTAAAGATTAATATAGCAAAGATGAGTGTGCTAAGATGTATGCAAAGAGTTATTAAAAATCATAAAACAAAACATATAATATCTCAGAGTAATTAAGTTTAACTCCAATATATGATGATCCCAATAGTCAAGGCAAACACTTCGAAATTGCCCAGGAGGTGAGAACAAGTTGCTCTTCTTGATTGCTTTCAAATTCTCAACAATAACAGTACCAATCTATATCATTCATCGATAAAAGGATGATCAAGAAACAACTGATTTTTAGTATAGACCAGATAGATTTGTAAGATTTAACTTTATAGGCTCATTGTTCTCTCTTATTCCTAAGAAGGCTATATCGTGTCTTAATACTATGCAGGTACGACCATACTTTTCCTTGTGGTCCATACAAGCAGAAAGAAATGGACAGACACAGAAGCAAATCCTTGATGCATGTAACTCGTATGAATGGTTAAACCATTGTTTAAACCTCACAAATAATTCTCTTTTTCTAAAACAAAATTTTCAAATATATTACATGCTATCAACCAACAAGCTCATAATTTTTAGTGTGTTATGCTAAGAGTGATAAACTACTGTTAACTGTAGACACTTGCACTGCAAGGAACAGGTTGTAAAAGTAACATATTTTCAGTCATAGGGAAAAAATAATTTATTTTAGACAGAAAGGCAACAAAGATAAATTTGCTTCAGCAAAAAAGGAGAACAAGGTTGCATATTGTTTGTAGCTTCCCAATTTGAAAATTTAAAATTCTCACAATACCTGTGTGTACCTTGACCATTGATTTAGATACTGCAAAGCTGAAACAACCAGAATAAGGCCCACCAAGACAGCACGAGGATCCTGTCATTTAAAGGACAGAAAGTAGTGATTGCAACTTCATCATCAGATCCTATTGATATTGACATAAAGTGTCAACTTGAAAATCAAAATAATAGTTTCATGAAACTATGAGTCTTACTGTTTTATGCCCATAATATGCACGGTAGTACCGAGTAGTATTGTAGAATACCTGAATAAAAACAGAAAAAGTACTTATATTGCAGACGATTACATGAACACAATAAAAGAATTTGCCTCTTTGAGAAATCAATTAAGTTCTGCATGTTAACTTTAATATTAGAACCCGAATTGGTATGAGATAATTCTATCATCCCGGTAATACGACCATACAGATGCAAAGCCATTTAACACACTGTAAGATGCTGATTTGACAGATCAAATTTTAAGAACATATTTATTAATCAGGCCTTAAACATTAGCATGCCATCAAGATCAATTAACTTTATAAAAAATAAATATTAATATTGTGTTACATGACATTGTTTAAGCATGTAAAGTGCATGAAACAAAGGACTAGTGTTGTGAAAGGGATAGGATTAGATGTGAATGTTTAGAGAAGGAAGAAAGTAAACCTGATAGATAGTGATTTAGGCACTGGTTATACAACAGATGTTCCATTAATCCAAAAGAGGAAGACATTTTGGCAATAAATATCCAATTTAGCATCTGGAATAGTGAATAAAGTCATCCAAACAATTCCTTCAGTACCATGATATATGTGGCAAAATTTGGGGAGAAAGGAAAAAGAAAGAATGATCTACATATTGCAGCAGGCCAGATTGTACTGGAGCAAAACCTATCATTTGCATCTTACTGCCTCACTTTGTCTAAAAAAATGAGAGAAAGAAAGAAAAAGGGAAAAAAGCTAGGCTGGAGAGGGATAAATAGAGAGAAATATGAAGAAAGAAAAAGACAGGGAAGTGGAAATACAGGGGAAAAAAATCTATAGAAGCTCTCAACGTTCTCTCTCCTGCTGGTGGTGGCTGATCTCTCATGATCGCCACATCAAGTGCCACAATATTGGAGAACACTGACCAGTGTACCTGATGACAGTGGAAATACTAAAATTGGGACAAGCCCCGTGTTTTTGGAAAATAGCATAGCGCACAGACTAATACTTTGTTAAACACAAACAGACAGTAAATGAAGAAACTACAGAGGAGAAGAGAACCATCGAGTTTTACATGGACAACTACCCAAGGTTTTTTTTTTCAAAATTATGCATAACATAATCCTCAAAAATTGCCTAGATATAGAATATTTTTCATTTCCAGGAGGTACTTTACTATGTATCCACAAAAGAAAGAAAAAAAATAAATTGATGAAGGCTGCAATAAATATCATGAAAAAAAAGAGTTGATACAAAAAATCAAAATAATCAACAAAGATTTACCTCTTGAGGATGTGCAATTGCATAATCATATTGCTCCCTTGTGGCTTCATCTTTTAATATCTGGAATATAAAATATTTTATATGCAGAAAATCAGATTTGTCTACTTAGAAAACTTGAAACACTAGAGAAATTAAGCTACAGCTACAAAACTTCAATTCCATTCAAGAAGCATCTAAATTCAGCAAGTAATGAAGTGGATTATGAGAATAGAGTATTTCCAGCCATCCAAAATAAAGTGGTAAGGAACCAAAAGAAATATCAGCACCATTAGATAGAGGATGTAAGGCAAAGGTGCAAGAACTAAATTTATTCAAGTGTCAATTACGAAACGCAATTATCAGAAGCATGCTCCATATTTCTCAGTGAATTCCAAAACTTGATTAAAAAGATAATTATCACATTAAAGACCCTAACATTATAAAACCTAGAAACCTCATAGTGTCTAATGCCTTTGACAAAAAATGGTAATCACACTGTGAACCCCACTGATATCAGGTTGTATTTACAAGTGCATGTTGCATGACTTCTGTTTCTTTAATTTAGAATTAATAATTGCAAGATGTGGTAGATTATAGTGATGTGGTATTTACTTTTTTTCTTAAGTTTGAATATGGAAGCAACTCACTGAACATACAAGCAAATCTTAGGGCATTTATTTGGGTTTGCATTCCATTCTTCATTCTCATGTTCAGAACATAGTGCGCATTGAAAGAACAAGAAATATAATCCCGTATTGGATGTTGTCAGGTGATCTTCCAAATCATGGTTTCTAATCTTTCCCAGCAGATTTTAGGATGTTAGCGTGTAAATAATGAAGTCCCTATCAATTTTACATCGTTATAATCCCTTTTGTCTGAGCTGTGTTAAATCCCAGCACCTAGACCAACTCTTATATACCATTCTACCATTAGTGTATTATTCTATAGTAAAGCTTTTTCTTGCAGATTCCACAGAATGGCATGAAGAGAATTCTTTTATTCAATGTACACATTTTTTTGAATTCAACGTCCTATTTAAACATTCACTAGCATTTCATTTTGGTCATTGACTCATTAAATATTCACTAGTAAGCTGACTTAAATACCTAGTCAACTTATTATCAAGTCAATGTGGTCAAGTTTCTCACATTAACTCTTCCTCTATTTCTTTTCATCTAACCTCACCTGCCAAATTCATGAGTTCCTACTTTTCCACATCTTCCCGCATTACTTCAATCGGTGATGATGTTATCACTGCCCACTATGGCCTTTATTTGCTATAGATTTATCTGTTTGAAGCAAAGCAATCTGGTCAGAGGGTGTCAAACAATTCTGGAAAGACACAAACATTCAAGGCCAGAGGGTAAGGCAAACACTTGCGGCTCGAGGAGTATGTTGATCAGCAAGAATGTAAAACTACTGACTAAAGTGTCAAGGGAGCCAACAATAACTGCTTGCACATACATGTTGTGTGAGCAAGGCACAACTTTTGCATTATACTAGTAGGTGCACAAGCATATGGATGATAGCAGTGACTCTACAATTAAGTACCCATGGATACCTAACTTAAATAGGTACCCAAAACCTGACTTGTTCAAGGTACTAGCAGTTGTTTAAGTCAGGTATCCCTCAATATATGATTATTAGGATTTAGGGTACATATTGTCATCCCTATGAATGTGCACCTACTAGCCCATCACACAAGCCTCCCTGCTAAAGTGGATAATATTTTCTGATAACTCATTCCAAAAAAAGCCTTGTAGTTGTATTTATGATAATTGATGATTTTAACAGTAGATGGCTAATATGTGAAGTAAACCAGACCAGTTATCCAACCATAACCGGCCCAACTGGGTCCAACAGTAATTGTTTTTAAAAAAAAAATTGTGAATCCAACCATTGGAACCAGCAATTCGGACCGTTGGAGAGAGGGGGTTTTGTTTTTTTTAATGGTTAAAATTATTTGACTTTTTTTATTAATGGCTATGATTTAGTATTTCATTATTCTCCAAACTCTATAAACTCATTCATTATTTCCACTCCACCATCTCTACTCTCATCTTTCAGTTCTGAAATCTCGATCACTTTCAACTTCAATTCTCCAATTATAATGGAAGAAGGTTCATCATCTCGGTTTCGGTGGGGCAAGGAAATAGTCAATCCAAATGTGAATCACAACGATATTCAATTTACCAATGATAAGCGAGAGCAAGTTCTAGCACCCGAGACAAAAGGAAGTACCGATAGTGATACTTCTAAGGTTCGAGATACTCCTTTAAAATTGTCTATTTATACTAAACACTTTGAGAATGTCACTCTTTCATCAGGAGAAATGTGTGCAAAATGTAAGCATCGCAAAGCCTATTACAAATTACAATCGGGCAACGGCTATGGGTCATTGAAATTACACATCAAAACGAAGCACCCGACGGAATTTGGAATCGAACGTTCTCAAATGCAATTGTTGAGATTTTCCTCAATTAGTGGGGTATCGATTCAAGTTTATTTATTTGGAATCGTTAGCTAGATTTGTTTATGTAGCACATCTTACTTTTAGTTTTAAGTCTAAATGCATATTCAAAGATTTTGTCAAAAATCACTTAATCCATCTACTAAACGTGATTCTCGAACAACACGTGTATAATTAAAAAATTAGTAAGACAGGGGGAAAAATTAATTAAAGAATTTAGTAAATTTAATAATAAAATTTATTTATGTTCTGATATTTGAAGTGATTACTAGCAAACACATTCATATATGGGTATGCCTTGCAATTGGATTGATAAATTTTGAAAAATTCAAAAACATTTATTAGCCTATAGAACTTTGACGAATCACACAATGCTCAAATCATCTCACAATTATTATGTTTAATTTTAGAAGAATATGAATTAACTTCTAAAATATTTTCAATATCATTTGATAATATTGAAGAA
>JBBPFQ010000017.1:5437607-5455578 GCA_037974815.1 Kaempferia elegans
TAGGTTATGTTTTATTCCCATAACCTTGGTAATGTGATTACCAAGTAATCACATTACCAAGGTTATTGCTGATTACTATAACCAAACGCACCCTAAAGGTAAAATCTAATTGCCTTACCCCCGAGCTAAAAAAATAAACAAAAAATACTATTAGACACACTAAATATATACCCCGTGAGCACCTAATTTTTTTTAGTTTAATTTTTTTTAAGCTTGAACACTATAACCTAACCCCTAAACCCTAAGGGTAAAACCTAATTGGCTTATCCCTGGAGCTGGAAAAAAAAAATGATACTCGAATGAATCTAGGCATGGTGGACGAGTCCGTAGCAGAATGCCCGTATAAATATTATATATCATAAAAATATTAGGCCCTTAGTATATTTTGGGCCCTGGGCGGCATCCCTGGTGGCCCTGCACTAGGGCCGACTCTGATTCTGTTGGTGATCTCTCCTTCAGTCGACTTCTTTGTAAACCCATACAAAGTTTTGGGACCAAGCTAAATCATAGACTACAATTTAGGACCGATAATTTTCCGGTTGAAGACTTCAATTCAAGTTATTACCACTAAGTTGTCTATCTCTACCTAGGTGAATATGTTATCTCCAATGATGTTGCATAAATACACAAACATCAATGTTACATTTCACTCATCTCATGGTCTTATGCCTTTAGGTCTTCTCTTGTCCTAGATCAGATAAACCAAGCTTCGCAAGCATATTCCATATGATCTAATCTTTTGTACCTTCTGAGTCCACATTGTACTAGGCCTCCGAGTTATTAGGCACATGATCTCCGTGATGGCATCCTCTACCACCCCTTGCTCTAAAGCATTCTTCATGTTCCTCTAAAGTTCCAACACTGGTTCAAGGCACATTGGTTCAAGGCCTTTGACCCATAAAACACAAACCATTCAACCAACCAACTCTGCGAGCTCTATGTACATTGTGCCAACTCTCCACATGCATGTTTGTCCTCCACAGATTCCAAATGTACCCAGCGACATCATTTGCTGTCCAGATCATTACAATTGTTAGAAATTTACTTCTCTTATGACATTCCTGGTGTCACATTGTTGGAATTCTGAAAAGTCAGCCTTAGGGTTTTGAGTTAAGAGTTTGTGTGGCACTACTGGGTTAGCTGGGCCTAATACTAATTTGATGACCAGAACCGAACCCAATATATACAGTTGGGTTAACCTAGTATACTTTCGGATGATGGGGCGACTCTAGTAGGATGTTGATGTCTTTGAAAGATTCACACTGAAAGCTGTCTTGTACTAGATGAAGTTGACACAGCTGCCCTGTATCTTCTGGGTGCGCCAATATCTTAAGAATTCTTCTTTTGTTTCTCCACATGCAACATCAGCATCACTCATTCAGTTGATGCCTTTTCTAAATAGAATCAACCATCCTTAAACAGCACCAAGCATGAAACATCAGCCAACCACAGCCAACCACTGATGGAATTGATGTCTTTCCTAAATAGCCTTCCATGCATCAATTAAATCAACATTGTGAAACTAGATTTGCAGTTGGTTCTAAATGAATATATTATAAATTAACTTCTCAACTGTTTGTAAGTGTAAATATACTTTATAAGCCAATATTGTAGTTTTTGTCCTCTATCCATGTGTTTCATTTGGGTGAGTGTTGTCTAGCTGACCTATGTTACTCTACTTCATGTGCAACATACTCTGTATGTTGTATCAATTTTAGTTCAATGTCTAAGAAGTGCTATTTAGTTAACTGGCTTCTTATTTTGACAGAGGTATGTTGCAGATTTCTACATATCTGACCCAGACAGTGGAACACGGTTTCTTGTGAGAGCGGGAAACGGAGCTAGAGTGACTTCTTTCGTTAAGCCTGCCACTATTATTGAGATAAACAAAGAAAATAAAGATTTGTCTCCTGATTTTACAAGCTGGCTGACAGAGCGCAATCTTCCAAGCGATGCTCACATAATGCACCTTAAAGAAGGGTAAGTTTTGAACAATTTAAAATTTGATAAAGAATCTGTTCTGCTTGCAGGTAACTGCATCTGCAATCAGTTTTCTTGTGTCAACTAAACCTTTTTTTTTTTTTTCAAAAAAAAAACTTTTTAGAATCACTGAATTGTGAACATTGTTGCTTTTCTGAATCGTGCTCTATCTTTTCTTGTTACTTCAAAATGTTTCTTCTGTCATGGCGATATTATGTGTGTCACAAATATTTGGGGCCACCTCAAAATGTTACACTATTAAGCCCTACGACAACAGTATCCAATTGACAAATTTATCATTTTGATGACATGATGTGTTCCCTCGCTTCAATTCTCATAATTTCTTGCTCCGTCATATGATTATGTCATCCTCTTAATTACTATAACTTCGTGATCAATGTGAATGACAAGGGATAAAGTCAATGAACATGCTTATTAGGAATCGGCAAAGCTTGTTTCTCAGTCCACTACTTCACAGCCATTTTGCAATCATCGCGTCATTGATTTCTGGTTTTGCAGACAAAATAATAAAGAACAAGATGGTCACCAAACTATTTGTTTATATATCTATATATTCAAATGATCTGAATATTATAGTGATTTAGTCTTATATAAAGTTCAATATAGTTAGCTTGAAAAGTCAAGACATAGCTTGATGATGATATTATGATCCATCTGTAACATTACGAAGACAACATTGAAAGCTCTCTTCTATTTGGTTAGATATCACGTGTTGTTTTCTTTAAAACTCATCATCATTCTAACAGATGAATGACATGATAGGTTCATCAAGGAGGGCAACACTGCAAGTGTTATCGGTATCCTTCGGAAGCATGAAAATTTAATCATTATCGATCCACCTCCAGACGCCGTATCAACTGGTTGTCAGTGGAGAAGATTTTTCTTTCCAATGTTGGTCGACGGCCTTATCCTAATGGGTGATGAACGACCAGATGAAGTGATATACCAGGTGTAAATAGTATAAAATTGTTTCATACATCCTCCTGCATCAATAGGCAAGGAAGAGAATAATTGTGGCTGCTTTAGAAGTGTATCTTCTTTGTAGTGTCTTAACTTTTCAGTTTAAGGTGTCTTTGGGCATCAAATTTAAGTTGAAGCAGTCAATATATGTCTTATACATCGAGTAGCCAACTGAAGCAAGTATTAGATCTCTTGGTGCTGCTTGTTTAGTTAATTCTCGTGAACTGTTATAGCTAGTTTCTAGTCGAATTTGTGCATATTGTAACTAAAGAGTATAGTGTACAAATGCTCTTCTTAGTCAGTAATGTATTCTACCTAGCAGTAATGCTTCAAAGTAACAACATTTTCTATACAATTAGACTCAACTGATACAGTTCAACCGGTCGAATGCAAAGCCAAAGGTGATATTCATAGTGCAAGGCTACCCAAATTATGGAAGAAGCGGACAGTAAGTTTGATTTTATTTCTAGAAGATGTGCTTTTTTTTCTCGCTATTTTTCAAATTCTCAAAATGCCTTTGATGATATGATTATGAATTATTCTTTGAAAGATCTGTTTAAGGTCTAAATTTTATCATTTTGAAGGGGTATTGAATTGATGAGAGAGATGTTTTTGATTATTTTAAAATTGAATTTAAGCCATTTAGGGTGTATTTGGTTGATGCGTTTTTTATTTTTATTTTTTAGAAAACGTATTTTTTTAAAAAAATGATATTTGGTTTGTAATTTTTTATATTCATTTTCTAGAAAAAGATATAGCATTTTGATAAATTATCATTTTTTAAATAAATAAAAAAAAAAGAAAATAGTTTAAACTAAACGCACACTTAGTTCTTCTCTACATGAAATTGAGCGTACTGGGCAACTAAGAATTCTTATTTTTTTAAAAAAAATTAATAATAAGAAGAATTGTTGTTTATTTCTTCATTTTGTCATCTTTAGGTTAATAAGGTGGTTGGAGTTAAAAATTTATTTTTATTATTTGTTACGATAACACACTAATTTTTTTTTTTTAAAAATAGATTTTTTTTAAAAAAAATTGCTATTTTTTTTTTACCAATATAAAAGACTACAAAAATCTAACTATTTAAATTATTCTTTAACTTTTCAATAATAGTACAATTAATTTAAGAATTAGATTAATTTCTAAATATTTTTAAACTACCAGTAAGACAAATTATATATTTTTTACTTTTTAAATTGATTCAGAGGTGAGACAGGTGATGGTAAAAAAGTGATGGTAAAAGGTAGGATAGATTTCATACAAGAGCTAAGATTGACTGATCTATTGATTCGAAGAACTATATATCCAAATTAAAAAAAAAATTAAAGAATCGCCTCCTCCAGAGAAATGGAATGCTCAAGCTTCTCAACTAACAAAATTAGCATATATAAATAATTAGAATAAATTTGTAAAAATATGTGTTTTAAAATTTATATCTTTTTTTGAGGTTTTTTAATTATAAAAAATTTAACAATACGCACTCATCGCCCTAGTGATAATGTTCCGTAGGAAAATTATTTGGCTTTCTCTTTTTTTTTTCTTTTAATTTTGAAAATATAATTTTATAATACAATTTCAAAATAAATAATTAATCAAATCAGCAACAACAGCAAGGGTGAAAAGAGGAAGAGTAAAAAATAAAAATATTTTCCTTACTGGAAATAGATAGAAGAGGGTTTAAGGGGGCCGCGTTCTGTTCCGCTTGAAGGCGCCGCCGCGTTTATCCCTGCGCTCCTCAAGCGCCGCCGCCGCCACAGCTCTCGCCGCCTCATCAACCCTCCAAAGTTTTGTCTTTTTCGACTACTCAAGGACGCATCTTCTGTTTCGCCTCCGTTCTCGCCCCCTATCGGCACTCCTGCTCCTTTTCTCACCCTAATGTTGGAGTTTGATGCGCGATGAAACTGTCTTCATCCGCCCGAGTCTCATATCAGTGAAGATACTCTAGTTAGATAAGCTCTTGTTTGATCTCGGCTTCATTTAGTAGCATACAAATGTGGCGCAGCATTGCAAGAACGGCATGCCGCTCCTCCCGAAACTTCAGGTTCTCTGGTGACCGGACGGCCGAGTTCCCTACCTTCTCGTGCTTTCTGTGTTCCTGTACAAATTCAATTTTGTGCAAGGAAAATATGATCTTTGACGCGTCCCTTGCCTCTAGACCCTTGGATGTTCGGTTTCGAAGGATGGGGCACACTGATGTATCAGTTTGGGAGGTTACGGGGCTGCATACGAATTCCAGGAGCTTCACTAGCATTGCAGAGGCGGTCTCTTCTACTGATGCAGATGAAGATACCTCGACAATTGAGGAGATGCGTAACGACAATAGTGGAGGTGGAGGCAAGCACAAGGACGATGGGATTGTTCCTGAGGTTAAGATGAACCTGCAGTTTCAGAAGTCACCAAGGATGATAGCAGGAATGCTTTCAGGCAAGTATTTATCTCTGCACCGGAGACAAGTAAAGATAGAGACTGAAGCTTGGGAGCAGGCGGCAAAAGAGTACAAGGAACTCTTGATGGATATGTGTGAGCAGAAGCTTGCCCCGAACTTGCCGTTTATAAAATCCTTGCTCTTGGACTGGTTTGAGCCATTCAGGGATGCTATAGCTGCAGAACAGGAGTTGTGTAAGGAAAATAATTCTAAGTCATCACATGCTCCATTCTTCAATCTTCTTCCAGCAGATATGATGGCTGTGATCACTATGCACAAGCTCATGGCTCTTGTGATGACTAACACTGGACATGGGAGTGTTCATGTAGTTCATGCTGCATGCCAAATTGGCGACGCCATTGAGCAAGAGGTGCTAATACCTTCTTATGGTGCATTTTCACATTGCTGTTTATTTACTTTGTTGTCATAACTATGCACTATCTTCATGGTTCTTATGGTAAAATAGCAAGCAGGTTGGCAAACACTAAAAATCTCAATTTACCCTTTTGAAAATTTTGGGAGCCACCAGATTAATTGACTTCATTCTAGTAACAAGTACAATCCTTGGAGACTGTAAATATTTAGTGAAGTTAAAAATCTGGTATGCCTTAACTACAAGTTGACTATTTCCTTAATATAGAATTTGTCATGCCCCTAGTGAACTCTCTTCCCAAGGTTAAAAATGCTTAAACGGAATGTGCCCTGTGTCAGTCAATCTGTATATTCCTCGTGTCAATGTGCCCTGTGTCAGTCAATCTGTATATTCCTCGTGTCAATGTGCCATTGAGATGTTAAACATTACACTTAACACATTCTCACTGGACAGATATAAGGTTCAAGGCATATACAGTATCAAATTACCAATGTTAAACAGTATTAAAACATTCACACTGGACAGATATAAGGTACAAGAGCATCACACACATGCCAACATAATATCAAATTACCAATCCATTGTATAATTCTTTTCATACCCTTAGGTCATGAGGAAAATGATCCCATAAACTAAAGCAAACTAATTCTAATAAAAGATGTGGACCTTCGGTTTGGATTGGACAAGGTGAGATATGATATATTGAAATCAGATGCCATTTCATTCTAATTTCGTAGTGTAACAATGAATCGAACTATGACTATTTCATCTAAGTTGAATAATCAACTGATATTCGAGAATTTGCTTCTTGTACAGATTATGTGTTAATCTGCTATAACAATGCAATACCTAGTTATTGCATTTATCCTAGTGATCCACAAATGACAAAAGTCTCTCTTTTGCTGCCTATATCTCGTTGAGAGGAAACCAAAATTTTTTTTTTTTGGTCGATTAACTGCAAGAATGCTTTATTAAAATGATAAATTCATTTAATTGAAAACTTATCCAACTAGTTATAAGGTCTAATGCAGAGAGACAATGTATGACAAGCTCCATAAATGTAAAAGGAAATGCGGGAAATAGCATTAAGTCAACAGAAACCCCCAAGTAATGCAAAACTCCAACTCTAGTGTCTTAGAATAACAAAAATGGTAGTGCTTCTAAAAGCTAGACTAAAACTGTTATTACCCACCTCATTCTAATGGGAGGCAAACATAAGTGAAGGATGTTAGCGAAACTGGTAGGAGAATCTCAAAAGAAGCCATAAAAAGAAGATAAAAATGGAAAATGTAAATGCAAATGCACCAAATTCTATGAGTCTAACTCTTGCTATCACCATGGAAGATCCTACTCATACATCATATATTACTCTATGCGCAATGCAAGTGACTCATCATAATTATAAAAGAAGGGTGAAACTCACTATCCAGCATAAAGCCATTGGTATGCTAGGTCATATAATCCCCCACTTAGGAGATGTAGGGCATACAAATAATTATGCACTCACCTGGTGTAACTCTATCAGTGTCATTTGGCAGAACAATTGTCATCTTAGGACATTATGGTTTTAGTTTAACTTGTTTAATCTTCTGCTTTTACTTTGTGAATTTCCTTTTATTTTCTTTATTTAGCTGTGGATGGTAATTAAAAGTCTTCTTTAATATTCTATTTTATTTTGTGGATTTCCTTTAGCATTTTGTTTCTCTTTAATCTTGACTTGGTAATTTAAGGCCATTGGCAATGATACTTGCTATATACTTAGTTTCTTATCAATACATTATTGCTTCCACACGTTCTATATTGGTCTTATCTGTACATGTGTATCAGGTTAGAATCCACAGGTTTCTAGAGAAAACAAAAAAGAAGAATGCAAAGAAAAAGAACTCTGAAAAAGTGGAAGATGACACCGTGATGGAAGACCAAGAGTTTTTGCGGAAGAAGGTAACAAGTTTGATGAAGAAGAAGAAGATTCACCAAGTAAAGATAATTGTCAAGCGTCAAGATGACTCCAAGCCATGGGGTCAAGCTGCTCAGGCCATGGTATATTTTCTTTATATTTTTGAAGTTTATTTCTGTATATATTTTTGGTTGCAATTACAAATATCATTTGTCAGGTTGGAAGCCGTTTGATTGAGCTGTTAATGAATACAGCTTATATACAACCCCCAGTTAGCCAGTCAGCAGATGCTCCGCCAGATATTCGACCTGCCTTCAGACACACACGCTCAACTGTAGGAAAAGAATCGAAGTAAAATTCTGTTAATATTCCTTCATTTAAGCCTGTTGAAATCCTTTTAATTTCATAAGGTAACATTGCTTATTTTTATACAGGAGGCCCAGTCAACGTTATGGGGTTATTGAATGTGATCCATTGATTCTTCAAAGATTAGACAGGACAGTGAGTGCTTACTTATTCACTTTGGAGCACTTCACATTCTTGTGATATTTACTCTTGTTGTATGACAAAATTAGCCTGCTCTAAATGATTTTCTGGTTTACAGGCAAAACACATGGTTATTCCTTACGTGCCTATGTTGGTACCTCCAATCAATTGGACAGGGTAGGTTCTTATGAATCTTGAATACTGGAATTTTGGTCAACATGCTTCTTTATGATCTTGTATTGTGGGCTTGAGATATGTGAAATAATACTGTCACTTGATCATTTTGAAAGTTTCTCTTGGCTACTTTGTCTTATAGCCATGCGCTCAGTCAGAAATTTTCATAACCTATTTTAGATGCATTGTTGTGACTTTTTACTATGATACGTTATTTGCTTTTCTTTTATACAATGAATTTAGTTATTACAGGTTATAATTGGTTTGAAATATGCAGATTAATCGATTGACTAACAATGCTTGTCAAGATGACTCATTGAAGAAATCAACTTCCTTGTTAACTGCTTATTTGCGTCTATTTGAAAAAAATGTTTTTGATTTAATTGAATGATTTTATTTTCTGTCTAGGTTTGACAAAGGAGCACATCTATATCTACGCTCTTATGTAATGAGAACACATGGCGTAAGACAACAAAAGCAAGCAATTAAAAAGGCTCCGAGAAAGACGATGCAAACTGTTTTTGAGGTTTTATATCTGTTATAATCCTTAAACTGCACCATTGCTCATTGAATCATAACTTCTTTCATATTTTCAACAGTATGAGATGGAATTTGAAGATGCCAACTAAGTCATATCGTGAAATTGATGGTTATTGATACCTAAGATTCCATGATTATATCATCAGATTTTACATGTGGAAAAAGAGTACTTATATCACAAAATTGTTTTTCTTGTAACTTCTTCTAATTCATATGGTTTCCTTATTTATGTGATATTAGCATCTCTAGTATACTATTATAAAATTTCATATGAGATTTGTTTGAATATTTTGGAGTAATTATGCTTTCTCCTATGAATTTGAATATTTGATGGATTGAGGAATCTTTTTCCTTTTCTCTCCTTCTTCTTCATTGAATCACCGTCAACTTTCACATATGCACTTATTGCCACTAGCAAGAGCCTGAAGACTTTTTTCTTAATATCTGTCCAGCAGTTTCATCCTATTGAGCTTTTGTAGAAGTGATATGTTTTTCTTATTGGATAAGGTAGTTTATTTATTACTAGAGCACTAATCCCATATATTTTAGGCTCTGGATACACTTGGTAATACCAAATGGAGAATAAACAAAAGCGTTCTTAGTGTTGTGGAAAGAATATGGTCCAGTGGAGGACGTCTTGCTGACTTGGTTGATCGCGAAGATGTGAGTTTATATTTAGCCTTGAAACATTTTTTTGATTAGCATAATTTTATGGCAAAGAAGGGGAACCTTAGCATAACGGTAAAGTTACTACCGTGTGATCTTGTGGCCACAAGTTCAAATCACGGAAATAGTCTCTTGCAAATGCATGGTTAAGCTACATACAATAGACTCAATATGATCCTGCAGGAGCTTTGTGCACTGGACTACACTTTTATAATTTTATGGCAAAGTGTTCATTATTTTCTCATGACAATGCAACTTATTTAGTGTTGTCATTGGTTTTTTGCCCCCTTGTTTTTTCTCACTCCAGATTCCTCTTCCTGAGAAACCCGATACAGAAGACGAGGATGTAATTCGGAAATGGAAGTGGAAAAAGAATTCTGTTAAGAAGGAAAATAGTGAAAGACACTCTCAACGCTGTGACGTGGAGCTTAAGCTTGCTGTAGGAAGTTTGTTGTTGTGTTATTGTCATACTTCAGTTAGTTCCTTTTTACTACCACCTATAATATTATTTCATCTTTATTCTTGAGAGCAGGTAGCTAGAAAAATGAAAGATGAGGAGGGGTTTTACTATCCACACAACCTGGATTTCAGAGGTCGTGCTTATCCAATGCATCCCTACCTAAACCATCTTGGTTCTGACTTATGTCGAGGAGTTTTAGAATTCGCAGAGGGACGCCCCCTAAGAAAGTCTGGCTTACACTGGTTAAAAATTCATCTGGCAAATTTATATGCTGGCGGAGTGGACAAGTTGTCGTATGATGGCCGATTAGCATTTACAGAAAATCACTTGGAGGATATAATTGACTCTGCGGATAGACCACTTGAAGGTAGGCGATGGTGGTTAAGTGCTGAAGATCCCTTCCAATGCTTGGCTGTTTGCATAAATCTTGCTGAAGCATTAAGGAGCTCTTCCCCAGAAGCTACAGTTTCTCACATACCTGTACATCAGGTGTGTGGCTGTTCAAGTTCATTCCTTTGTACTTCTTTATTCTAACTGAAATCTTAGATTTTGTTTTAAATAGGCTCTATGTAGTGACTCATGCCTTGTATCATGCCACCAGATATTTGAATTGTGAGAACTGTGGGAAAGCTGATTGTATAGTCAATAATTGAATTTTGAATTTCAGCTTCCCCAATTGTTTGATGGACAGTTGGATAGTTAACTGAGCTCAAGATCTGTAGGCCGCTGTAAATTCATATTTGACATTTAAACAAACATATGCTATAGAAGTAAATGTAAAGTTAATACTCATGTTCCTCTTACCAGGATGGATGAGTTAGAAATAATGTACTGTGAGCTTCATTTGGATTTTCATTTGCCTTGAAGGCGAGGGTTTCAAATAATTTGAGGAAATGGTTAGATAGTTGAATTTTGACTTCATAGATCAACAAAGAGAAACATTTCGCAATTGATTATTTTGATGTGAAGTATCCATGTAATTGAGTGAATCACTCTTAGTTTGAATATTAAGCTATATTGGTGGTTATGGTGCGTAACAAAAATGGTGATTGAACTTTTTCTTTTTCAGGATGGATCTTGCAATGGACTTCAACACTATGCAGCTCTAGGAAGAGACAAGGTAAGTTCCCATTTAATCTAACTATGCCAATTTTTTTTTATTAATCATTTATAAGTTGTGGTAGTTCATTTGAGTAAAATGAACTAGTGTTTTCATAGATCATATTTTTAAATATGTTTCTGATATGATTTAACCATTGATAATTAATAAAAGCATTTGTTTAAATTTGAAGTCTTAATTTCATCACATTATAAACTCATTTATATTTTCCAACTTGTGCTCTGTTTGCTAGTAAAAATTGTATTCACATAATCCATATGCTATGTTTTGGTTCAATTTGACAGCTTGAGCTTGATCTTGTGATAGTTTTTCCCTAGAGAAATTTATGTTTTCTTGTGTTGCCAGCTTGCAGCGGGCTGTTCAAACTATATACGAATAATTGAATATTTCCTTTCAACTTGAGTTTTTGTATTATTTCTACCAGTCCATGTGCTCTTGTTTTTATTGCATGCATACTGTGTAAAATCACGAGAAAGATGTTATGCGAAAGCGAAAAACAAGATAAAAGACATCGATTTGTGTGGCAAGTACTATGTAGGTTGAGTAGCAAAATCACCGTATGCATCACGTTGGAGAGAATTACTTGCAAACTGATTTGTTCAATCTTTCATGGAGGGTGTGTTCCATCAGTGAATCAGTTGACTATCTAATTCATTGTGACTGTGATAAATATGAAATGATACTGTAATCCTGTTGACTTACTATGCCAATTGTCCGATAAATTGTCTCTGACCGACAAGTGCATACCATATTTTGATTATTTTAATTGTTGAACTTTGTTTTCCTTTGTCCCAACATAAACATGCTTTACTTGACTACCTTGTGCTTGATATAATGCAACTTGAATGAAAAAGTAAGCAATTTGAAATGCAATCTTGTACGCATGTCTCTATTATTACAAACAAATTTTAACTAATTTCAGTGCATGTTTTCTTTTTTATTTGCAGACCATATTTCCTTTTTTTTATATCACTTTGCATCCTTTTTTGTTTCATTGCATTAATGCGTTTTTTTTAAATTAATTTAAGCTGAATACAAATTTCTATGTTTAGTTGGGAGCTATTGCAGTAAACCTTGTTTCTGGAGACAAGCCTGCAGATGTTTACTCTGAAATAGCTGCTAGGTAATTGCATTTCAATAACTTGTTTTCTTATTTCCATTTCATATATTTTGTTTTTATTTTATTAGCGATACTCTAATAAGATACCAAACTTTGGTTTCACAAATGTTCTTTCATTTTATCTCCATTGAGACATGTAATTCACTGCACTGATATTTTCTGATAGTATCGCACCAGATTATCACATTATCTGTTAGGAAGCATCTTGTTTTCTAACCACCTGAAAATCCCTTGGACTCTATCATTACTTTGATTTTTGCTACTAGTTTAGATGCATCTGCAAGTCAGGCCTTCACTTTCATTGCTTTGTTATTTTGGCACGTGAGGAATGTTCTATAAATACTTGGTCAAATTCTATATTTTCTGTTCTTTAGAATTAACACTGACAAAAATGTATATACCATGTGTTTCAGTGTATCATGCTGTACTGTTCTTAACTCAATATTGTGTGTAAGTAGATTATTGTGTGGAAGCTAGGCATGATTAACACTATAGGTATAACAAATGTTTTTTCAAATCATTTTCGTTGTTTCTAAGGATGTAAACTGGCCAAATCCAGCTGAACTTAACTTTGTTCAAGATTGATTATGTTCTTATTGAGCTTATTCAAGCTTATTAATAAATAAGTTTATTTACAAATTGTTGGTGAACTTCTAGCCAATCGAGCTCAATAGTATCCAAGCTTTTTTGTTTTATATATTCTTTTACTACTGAACCAATATAAACAAGCTTTAGCGAACCAAATGCCAAGCTTGTTCATGAACATCCAGCCCTGCATGTTTCTCTTTTCTATCAAACCAACAATCTCTCTTTTCTAATTTTTTTTCCTAGTAAACAACATGAAATAAAAAAGAAAAAGTAGAAAAGCTTCCTCTCATTCTCTGTTTTCTCTCTGTATTATCTTCCCCTAGAGCTAAATTTTGAAGAGCCATATATTTGAACATCTCCGACAATAAGGTGGTTGTGTTGTATAGAACTTAGACAAGAAAATGAGATGGTCGTGATTATTCAGTGAAGCCTCATTGGTCAAGATGCGCTGTAGACGCATGGTTCAAATTTTCAGAGGGTTTGTGTATAATGGAGCAAAGATCCAAGAGAGGCGAAGTCCAAAACGAACAAACTCAAAAATCAGTTACCAGCTGGGAAGTAGTTTTTTTCGATATTTGGTTCAGATCAAGCGATGGCAAAATAGTCACTAGTTTACCATGATTAAAATAGGTTAAAAGAGATTCTTTTGCGAGTTTCCTATCTGAAATGGCTTTTCCAAGTAATTATATTCAGTGAATCATCTTATTGTGGCACTGTTCTCCTTTTGCAGTGTCTATGTTTTCTTGGTTCATTGCTTGCATCAAAATGCACAGGGAGGGACTTAACGATGATACCTCTGTCGGTATCTGTGATGGCCCCTGCATGTGTTGGAATGCTTAAGCATAAGCAGGGATGCTGCAACCATATTCTCTGTTTGTGCGAGTTTCCTAAAGTTGTCCTGCTTATTTGCTTCGAGAAGCAACATACATGTTTTTGTTTTATCATATAGGAATTATTTAGCGAGATAGTTGACAACTCACACTTTTAATTTGCAATATGTAGTTTCATTACATAGGAATTCTTTAGTGAGCTAGTTAGCATTTCTACACTTTAATTTGTTTTGCTTGCTCTCTGTTTTTTTTTTTTTTTTTGTCAATTTGCCTCTGCTAATTCATTACTACTAAAACTCATCAGTTTATCTGATTCAAACTTCCAATAAAGCAGAGAATGTTATGATCTGTGTACGATAACCATGACAGAGAATTTTATGAATGCAACGCAGGGTTCGTGACATTATGCAAAGAGATGCAGAGGAAGATCCTGCTGAATATCCAAATGCTTTGCTGGCGAGGCTTCTAGTTGATCAGGTTTTTTTATTCACCTGGACTACACTGTACTGGATTTAGTTTGAATCTGCAATAGGTTCGATCATATACAGCATGAGTACTATCTAAACCTTAACGGATCGGACTGAACTTGTTTACTAACACATAGATCGTCTTGTCCAGTATCAGTAAAACTCTGAACGACTAAGTTCACATAGCTTGCTTCTCTGCACCTGACCAATAGGCATAATGACTAATTTTTTTTAATAAAAAGTTTGTTGATCCTCCTCTCGATAACTATGCTTGCAGGAACCTCTGATGGAGGCCTCCTTGTCTTCTTCAGCTACTTGGAGTTTGTTTCTAACTATCTTGCCATTTTGCCACAAGACCCTTGTTTATCACTCCCTCTTCCTTTCCATGCTTCATTGCTCACAAAATCTGCTTCTCCTGCTACCATCATCATATTTGTCCTTTTACTCCCCGTCTTCACCTCGGTCAGTCTTTGCTTGCTAGATCCACCAAAGGTGCTTTAAGGAGGACAGCAGATAGGATGGTGGACAGTGATGATAGATGTGCGACGCGGTTGCCACTTTCATCCATTGAGGCTAGTCTACTTTTGGTCCAGCGAGGAGGCCAATCATGTTGCTCTATTCATAATGATTGACGTGACCTTGGTTTCACATGTGATGGTTTGTGGTTCTACGATTGAGGGTGGCGATGAGAACGTTGGTGAGAAAACTTTGAAAGGGAAAGAAGATAACCCATAAATCAAGCATGCTTGAACCATTGGCATCATTTAAAAGGATTAAATTGTTGCTTCTTCTACATCCAATATTTCTTGTGCAAGGCATTAACGTTATTTCTTTACCGCTGAAATTTGCAACTCGTAATTTCTTTACTTGACATTCAATCTAATATATTTTTTCCTTTCTAGTTCTAACCTATAGATTTGGATATATCTTTTAGAACACCCAATACTTTAGGCTAAATTTAAATGTTTCTATACTATATACACCATTGTTGTTTGCCCGTATACAGTTGATCCTCAGATAAAATTGTTATTAGTACCGTGGTTGATGTGAGTGTGGAAGTCATAAATAAATGTGGGAACTCTACACTTTTCTTATTAAACCATGAAATAGATTTCGAATGCTCATTCGTAATTGTTTTGTTTGCTTGATGAAGGTGGACAGGAAGTTGGTGAAGCAGACTGTCATGACATCTGTGTATGGTGTAACTTATATTGGCGCTCGTGATCAAATCAGAAAAAGATTAAAAGAGAGAAACCTTGTTGCCGACGATGCAGAGATATATAGTGCTTCATGTTATGCTGCCAAAGTAAGTGAGAGTCGATTGTTTACCAGTTTTTCTTTTCTTTATATACTATATTTTTAGTTGATTGTCGTCTATTTTACTGAAAAATCTGTTATCGCTTGAACAGACTACTTTAACTGCATTAGGGCAGATGTTTGAAGCTGCACGTAAGATCATGAGCTGGCTCGGTGACTGTGCAAAGGTCTATATCATTTAGTTAATCATTTATGTTCCGAAGACGACAACTGAACTTGAAATCAATAAGTTTAATGCTTTTCAACTAGTAAAAACAGTCTTTAACAACGTAATAATCTGTGAGTTGTATTGGTCGTAGACTATTGCTTCACAAAACCATCCAGTAAGATGGACTACACCTCTTGGACTTCCCGTAGTTCAACCGTACCGGGCATTAGGAAAACGTGTAGTAAGTCATATTCGAACCTACTGATCTTAATACCATCTTCATTCTTCTTTGCTTGACATCAACTTCTCTCGGTATTGTTGTTACATATCTTGCAGGTTAGAACATCTCTTCAGCTATTGACCTTACAAAAAGAAACCGAGAAGGTCTACTGCTTTTCTTGATCAACATTAGATGTTCGATTTTTAACATTTCTGTTGCTTCTTCAGGTCATGGTGAAACGACAAAAGACAGCATTCCCTCCAAACTTTGTTCACTCCCTAGATGGATCTCACATGATGATGACTGCGCTTGCTTGTAAAAAAGCTGGATTAGCATTTGCAGGTTCTTTCTTTTATCGGGCGATGCCTCGTAGACATCTAAGTCAGTTTGCATATTGTTATTATTTCCTTTGCCTTGCAGGAGTCCATGATTCATACTGGACACACGCATGCGATGTGGATCAACTGAATAGACTTCTTCGGGAAAAGTTTGTGGAACTTTACGAGACTCCCATACTAGAAAATGTAACCAACATCTTTTAGCATTGTTAGCCACTTCAATAACTGAAGAATTTTAAGGCGATGTCCCTTTTTGTTTTTGTATTTTGCAGTTGCTGGAGAGTTTTGAGAAATCATTCCCCGGCCTATACTTCCCGCCATTGCCAGAACGGGGAGATTTCAACCTGAACGACGTTCTGGATTCTCCATATTTTTTCAACTAATATGGCAGTTTACAACTCTTTACCTTATCAGCTGCTGTACAGATACATTTGCACTATCATCATCATCATCGCTGCCGTCGTGATACTCTGCAGCCTGACTATGACAAGATATAATGTGCGTGCCCGGCTATCGAGCTATCATTGTCAAAATGAAGACAAATCTGAGACTGCCCACCTCAGATTATTGATATGATTGAAGAGCTGATCAAAACAATAAATTGCTAGTCTTGTAACAGGCATCGAGGGAATTCCTCTTTATATGTAACACACACCGAGCAGGCGAGGTCTCAGTGAAGTAAAAATTCAGGTGTTCTTCGATACGGGATCGCTCTGTAATATATCGTGTGTTAATTGTAGTATTTGTTATGAAGGGTGATGACAAAAAGCTGCGTATAGTTCTTAACTGCTGTCACTTTGAGCCATGTCTTCTAGGACATTTATATTCTTTAGATTGAAGGCCTCTTGAGTTGAGATTTTAAAAAAATAAAGGGCAAAAAAAGCCTTTATGAAAATACTCTTCTATGCTTCACTTTTGAATTACTTTATGTGATGGAAGGATGAAAAATGATATATGAGATTCATATGTAATTTTATTATTTTTCAGATTGTTTGAATGGGTGTGTACTATTGTAAGCAAAAGGTGGAATGATGTACTAGATTTCACATATAGTAGAGTATATGAGAGTTTATTATTATTAATTTCGTTTAGCCCTCGGCTCGGTGCTATGGTGCAAGCGTAAGAGATGAGACAAATTTCTTAGATAATAATGGTTCAAATCTCATCCATAATATATTATAATCGGAGAGTTTGAAATATGTGACGTTGAGCGTGTTTTTCAATTTATCCATCTTGATAATTCATGAAAATTTTGATAAGATTAGAATTATTTTCAGGATTAGTTGGATCTTACTTGAATATTTGATTAAAAAAATAAATGAGTATTTATTTTATAATTAATAATAGTAATAATTTAAACCCTCATTTCAAAAATAAAAATCTTTATAGTTTTTAAAATTTTAGAAGCATTTTTCAATGCTAAATTTTTTTTTACTAAATAATTAATTATTAAAGTCTTGGAGTTGTATCATATTGAGCATTATAATACAAATTCACAAAAGACAAATGAAATTCATCATATTTATATGGAAGGTCTGGGTTGTCAGATCGGATAGATCATATCAAATTCAAATTAAGTTGGGATTTTTTTTTAAATCTCATCTCGAATTCGAATTTAACTTGAAATTTCTAAACTTGAACCCAAATCCGACCAATCCGAACTCGAATCCTACCCGAATAAACTAAAAATCTGATTCAAAATGATTTTTTTAAATTTATTTTCCCTATAATTTTTCACTTTTATCTCAATATTTCATCATTATCATACTAATATTATGAGTTAATTCCCAATCTAATCCCTCATTTTTTGACGTGGTTCGATTTCATCCCTTATTTTT
>JBBPFQ010000017.1:5455678-5472941 GCA_037974815.1 Kaempferia elegans
GAGCTCGTGGGAGAATCAGCGACGTTCGGCCCCATACAAACTTCTGAACGGGACCGGATCCTACGTCCATTTTAACCACAACAAGATCAAACCGTTTGTTTTCAGCATCATTTTGGGAAGTTAACTGACAGGTGAACCCCGCGCGTAGAACTTTCCGCCCTTCATTTTAGTTGATGCTTTTACCTCGATTCCATTGGACAAAAACTCTCCAATGAGTGGTCCCCTACCCTAGTATTGCCATCGAAGAAGGGGAATTGTTGTCGGCAACACGTAACGGTACCGGTCCGGCAGGGAACGGTGCCTTCCTCGAGGAATTGCATTCACATTACGGATAAATTAGGGCGGCAAAGGAGGTCTGATTAAATTAAAATTATTTAAATTAACTAAATTATTAAGTATAATAAACTAAGTATTTTTCTTGACTGTAGGATATTTTAATTATTTGAAGCTTTTATATTTTTAGTTTTTAATTTTAGTAATACGAGTTGTAGAAAGATAATTATTAAAATATTAGATCATCAAATCATTATATATATTTTTTATGATGATAAAATATTTTTAAAATTTAAAGATAAGTTCTATAATAGAATGTATTATATTGAACTAAATGTTAAAGTTATAAAATGAATATCCGAGCATAAAAAAAATTATAGAGATAAGTATTGGTGCAATTATCCTTTATAATTTTGATATTTGATAATATATCTAAGTCTGATCAATTTGACGAAAAATTGATCCAAATATGACTTAATGTTTGAAAGAGAGAAGTTTAGTCAGAACTATATAACTAGCAAGAGTAAATCTTAACTAGATGTTAGACATGTGAGAAGTATATTAGGTGACTAATCCTAACTGGAGATTAAGTAATGATAAGTTCTAACTAGAGGTTAAGTAGGTAAGAAGTACTAGTCATAACTAGAGGTTAGCACTACAAAAAAATTCAGTGTTAGAGACGGAATTTTCCATCGCTAAACATGGTTAGCGACCGAATAGAGATGGAAAAAGCGCATCGAAATGCATTTTGTCGTTGTCAGCCATAAGAGATGAAATTTAAATTTCTGTCACTATTTAGCGACGGACAATAAATTCCATCTCTAACGTCAGCGACAGACTAAACAGGTTTGTCGCTATATTTAGAGATGGAATCTACAATTCCGTCTCTAATTAGTGATGGATAATTTAAACCTTTGTTATATACACAAACGATGTTTTTTTTGACATTAGTGATGGAAATAATTATTACGGTCTCTAAATAGAGATGAATAATTAAAATACCGTCACTATTTATCGTAACAGATAATTTTCCAGGTGCAATTGGTAGCGACGGAACTTTGATTTTCTGTCGCTAGATAGTGATGAAAAATTAATATGTTGTCGCTAAAAACTGACGGAAACTAAAAGTCTGTCGCTAAAATTAAAGTTCCGTCGCAGTATTTCATAATTTTAGGCATTCTCGGTGCCCAGGGTAAAGATAGACTTTAATTTCTGTCGCTAAATAGCGATGAAAAATTAAAATTTCTGTCACTAAATTCTAAAATTCCAGCAGTCAGACCTATTTCAAGATTCATCGCTGTTTACATTTCATATCAAACTAAACCGTCACATGCATGCGATGATTTTCAAACAACACAATACATTCATAATTAAACAAACACAACAAAATATCATCGAAATGTAAATATCCAAACACAAATATAGTACTACATGTCCAACAACAATAATCTAAGCACAAATTAAAACTAAATATCCAAGCAAAAAAATATTCTAACATCTCAACAACATCTGAAAGTATAGTATCATAACATCTGAATTTTAAAAAACAATACAACACCTAGTGAAGAAAATCCAATCCACAACTAGTGAGAATTAATCAATCATGTAGAAATTATAATACAATAGATTATTAATAAATCAAAGAACAAACTAATACACAAAAATGAATAACATATTGAATTGAATAATATGAAATTATTTTACATACATGTAATGCCAGTTTGGATATCGATAATGATGTTGTATATGTAGGTCCTTGTTGAGGCCGACTGGAGGAGTTAGATTCCCTGCAAGTAAAATGAAAACTATCTCGAGCTAGAGCAGGGATTAGAAATTAGTGCAAACACAACAACTATCATAAATAAACATAAAATAAAAATGAAGAGACTCCAGGAATTACTTGGTTACAACCAAGGAGGTTGTTAATCCAAGGCAAGAATAAGCTCAATAGAAAACTCCTTCTTTGTAGGCAGAGAAGCTTCTTACAATCTCTAAACGCTCAGAAAACAAACTAAGAAATGCTATAGAAGTTGTGTACAAAGTTGATTTCAATTCCTAACTAAAGAGACCTTTATATAGCCTCTGGAATGTCTATCTCGAAGGCTCCAGGGCGCCTCCAGATCGCCCAGGGCGCCTTCAAGAGGATAAAGTTTTATCGCTGGAGATAAAACTTTATCCGCCCGTTCAAACGGCCGAAGACTAGGCGCGAGGGCACCCTCAGATGCTTAGGGCGCCTTCTAGAAGGCACGAGGGGGCCCTCAAGATGATCAGGGCGCCTTCCCTTAGCAAAAGCGCGAGGGCGCCTTCCAGCTTCTTGTAGACGTCTTCTTCCTTGCTGACAGCTTCGATTATGTGTCTGTTTTGACTCCGATTGCTTCCGGATCGCTTCCGGTTGCTTCCGATTGCTTGGGTGATCTCGGACATCCGGAATATGGCTCACCCGAACTCATTTCCGTCATTTTCCTCGAGCAAACTTCCTCCCGGCTTCTCGTCCCTCGAAACGCCGCGCACGTCCTTCTCATCCACCGGTGTACTCTTCCGCAGCCCCCGCGTCCCTCGGATGCACCGAGCCCGTCGGCTCTCTCTCCCGCGCCATCCTTCTCGCCCGCTGCGTCTTTTGCTCGACTTCTTGTGATCCTAAGTTCCTGCACACTTAGTCACAAGGTTAGAAACACATTGGACCTAACCTAACTAGGTTAGTCACATCAAACTACCTTGGGGTATTTACATAGTAAGGAGTAAGAATAGTGGTGTTACCACTTGGAATCTAGGTCATGGAGTCGGAATCAGGTGTTCCAAACTAAGTAAAATATCAGATTTGCGCTTGTGTTCTATTTATGTTGTTTTATTTATATTTCCACTGCACAATAACTTGTTGTCGACAATCACAAAATAGACGATCAAATCGAAAATTGTTATTCACCCTCCTAGCGACATCAGCAACCCAACCGTTACTTGTTTCTTCTTCCCCTTCCGCATTTTCTTAAAGATAGTAGTAATGGTCGCATGTGAAGCATCTTTTGAATATCTCTTTTTTTTTTACTGAACGTCTGTAGTACCAAACTTGAGCCTTGCATTATTTTATCATATAGATGCTACCAGAGGATGAATCAAAAACACAAACCTATCAGTAACAAATCATATTGTATCATTGCTCTCGATTGGATAAAGAATCAAAACATAGCATTAGTAGGTGCACAAAGAGCTTCAAATGCTTTAACAGAAAATGCGGAAGGGGGTATCACATCATTGCAATGAGATGTCTGATTAAACCAAAATTAACTTTTGCAAATTTGTCTACAATAAATGAAATGGATGAAAACGCTCATAAAATCTTATATAGCATGACGATAAAGTTTACAATATCAGGGTGTAGGTTACAGACCTTTCCCCTGACAAATTAATTATCGACCTATTGCAATTTCCCCGGTAAAATTTCTTAGTGTTACATTGAAACCTAAGATTAAGCACACATAATTTTACTAGCTTCAACAAGCTTCATGTACGCCCTCAGTAATTAATTGAGCCAATCCACAGCATCACGCTAATTCAGCTCCAACAAAGATGGAAGAACATTAAGCCGTTCTGATGCCTCCAGCAACAACCAAAAAGCAGATCATTCTGAGATGATGAATCTTCTACGACTTTAGAGCAGCAATCTCCTATAGGCAACAAATACTGATACTTAAATCCATATTGCACTTTTACACAATATTTAATTGGATATACAAGCTGGAACTAAGGATTTAGATGTCTCTTTACCAAATGCTGGTCCAACGTAAGAAATTCTTAAAATTAGTAGTGTCAAGGAAAAAGTCATATCAGGACCATAGATAGTACAACTATAGTTATAATGCATATACTTGGTTACTAGGTGGCTTGAACCAATATCTACTTTTGTATGATTATTTTGTAAAACGCCACAATGACCATCAGAAAATTGTGAAGATTCCCTACAATAAACAAGGGGATTAGCACCATACAGGGCTTGAAGAGCACACACCTCCAGTATCAAATCTTACGATCTAAGATTTTGGAACTGTAACATTTAATATCTTTACGTCCTGATAAGGCTTGTCATTCTTATCAGTCTTAACCTTTTCTATTGCCTGTAGAGATACATTAAAAAAAGCAACTTCAGGAGATCAGAAATAGCCATGGAAGATATAGCTCACAGATTAGTGTACCTGAACAACATCCATTCCCTTCACAACTCTACCAAAAACAGTATGCTTATTGTCCAACCATGGAGTAGCCACTGTGGTAATGAAGAACTGAGAACCATTGGTAGCTGGCCCAGCATTCGCCATTGACAATGTGAAAGGTCTGTCATGTCTTAAGCTGTAAAACGCAAACAAGTATAACATCAATTGCATGTATTGCATAGTAAAAGCTTATAGAAAGAATTGTCTTGTGATAATTGATGCAGTCGGTATTGACCATCCTTTACCCAAAAACAAATTAAACAAAAAACAGAAATAACATGATTTTAGTGAACTTTCAGCATAAGAAAATCTGAGAACATGAGTTCCTAGCCATCACTCTCATGCAATTATGCAAAAAAACAGATGATAATCCGCTTCATCATACTTATTCCTTGATTCACAGCATACTTAAACTAAAGAACAGAAAATAAAATAATTTAAGTTCTTGCTCACTAACATATACTTAGCCCTCAGGGAGGGCAGCACGGCATGCAAATTTAAATTCTTGAATAAAATAACATTTCAAAAACTAGAACAGAAAAAAATTGCTCACAAACACACCACCTTAACATTATAAATATGTTCAATATTCTTGAGTTGTCTAAACTAACTTTATTCTATGTGATAATTTATTTATTTTTTACTTTGCAAATAATAATTTCTTTTGTGCTACAATATGAAGAGACTACTAGACTATAGAGAATTATCTCCATATGAACAAACGTCTTCACTTTGCAAATTATGTTAAGCCATCTTCAAAGAAATTGGATATTTAGGAGGATATGGTTGGTCTAGCTCTAAATTCCGTAAGTCTACTTTTACACTTCTCTTATCATATTTCCTTTTACATAATTTGGAGTTTGTATATTTTTATTAGACATGTTGTAGGTACTCTAGGAAAGAGCATGTGTAATTTTTTTTAATAGGTAAATGTCATTGTATTAACATGTCAAAATGTACAATGTTGGCCATGCATGGCAACTCATGTCTGAGTAGACATCCAAGGTCATGTATACATGTACTTGCACTTTTCTAAAAATCCCCTCTACATAAATCCTCACCTCCTCAAACATGCTTCGGTTCCTTGCCATCAATATATGGTCCCTTGGAGTGCTGCTTGAAAACCCTGAGCATCCTCTAGTAAGCGGACATATATTGGTGCATGAGCAACCACATCCTGATCCTCCTCCATAGCTCAGCAATAGGCGGGCATCTAAACAATAGATGTTCCTATGTCTCTTCGCTGCTCTGCAGATGAGCACCTCTTGTCTTCCATAACGTTCAACCGTCTATGGTGGGGAGCATCCAGTGTGCTAACAATCATCCTGTGAATGCATGGCTTAGTTGTACATAGCTCTTCCAAACCATGGATGTCCATGACTCCTAGCTTTCTGAAGAAGTCATATGTCCAGCTTTCTTAAGAGCATGTGTAGTTTACTTCTTACATTCCGTGCTTTGGGATTGTGATCCGTTCGATAAGGGATGAACCATATGGATGCTGTGAATTCTAATTTTTCTAACTAAGGTAATTTAAGAAGATCAAACGACTATAGAAATTTAAATTTTTAAAGTAGAATTCAAACTTTAAAAGTAGAACAAGCTTTAAATGGAATACATAACAAAAACCGTTGGACCAGATGATATTCCGGTAGAGATATGGAAGTGTTTAGGAAAATAAGGTATTAAATGGCTTACAAAATTATTTAACATGATATTGAAAATGAAAAAAATGTCTGATCATTGGAGGGTAAGTATTCTAGTTTCCTTATATAAGAATATGGGAAACATACAAAATTGTGCAAATTATATGGGTATTAAATTAATGAGTGATAACATGAAATTTTGAAAAAAAAAAAAATAATAATAATAATAATAGAAAAAAGTTTAAGGAGATCACAGTGATCGAAAATCAATTTGAATTCATGGATGTAAGGTCGACAATAGAAGTTATACATTTTAGACAACTAATTGAAAAATATAGGGAGCAAAAATAAGATCTACACATTATATTCATTATATGGAGAATTCTAGCAAAAAAAAAAAAGTTAGCATAACATATATTAAACTAATTAAAGATATGTATGAGGATGTAACGACCATTGTAATGACTTAGTGGAGTAACTAACGCAATTCCAATAAAAATAGGGTTACATCAAGGATCAACTCTAAATCTCTATCTCTTTACACTAATTATGAACGAACTCACTATAGACATTCAAGATAGTACCATAGTGCATATTTGTAGATGATATTAATTTAGTAGATGAAACACGTGAAGGAGCAAATGTTAAACTAGAATCCTGACGGGAAACACAAAAAGGGAAAGGTTTTAGGCTTAGTAGAATATGTTGGTAATGGGAATGTGCAAACATAGGGTTGCTCATGATACACACATTACCCACATTTAATAAGGGATAATTACTGCTCTACCCCTTAGGATTCCCATTATATAATGCATCCAAGTCATTCATCCAAGATGCGCAAGAAGTAAAGAAAAGAAGAACGTCCAAGCAAGAGGAGGGATTTGGTTCGTGGATTTGTGAAGAGATTTCCAATTTCGTAATCGCTCTTCCAACAACAAGCAAGAAGAAACGATATATGCAGGAGATCACTGTATGTTTTTTACAGACTTCGTATTTTTAATCGCTCATGCATATCAATCATGTAACATTGGTATCAGAGCAGTAACAAATTTGATATGCATGTTTGTATGCTTGTTTTTTTTCTCCTTCTGCAACTATATTTTTACAAAATTGATACATGTTGAACCGTGAGATCAATATTGCAAAAGGATGTCATGATAATGGTCGAGCACAGTATATAGTTTCTCATTACTATTTGCTATAAAAAATTGAATCTGTGTTGAAAATTGGATCCTCGAAAAAAGAAATCCGTTGCTCCATTGCGATCTGCCATTGTCACTAGGCGTAATCGCAATCTGGTGTCGTCTTATGCTCCTAAAGAGTCGCGTCGCCATTTGGAATGCATCACAGCAGAGGGATGCTGACGGAAGAGTCATGTCACGTTGGGTTCTCTTCGTCGTCAAACTATCACAGGCAAAGCTAACGATTGGCTTCTGTGGTTGGAGAGCATCGACGACCGCTTCAAGCGACGACGAGCAACCGCTACCGCTGGCGTGTTCAGAAAAAAAAAAACCAGAAGCTTTAGGTTCGTGATTAGCGGTAACAACAAAAAATAAAAAAAAAATAATAGAACATTTTTTTTTATTCTTTGCATGTTGATTGCAGATAAAAGAAATAAAATAAAATAAAACGTTATTTTTTTTTATTTTCATGCTTCTGCTTAAATTACTAGCGTAGCTTGTTTAGTTAATTGGGTCAGATTTTTAATGAACTGGTATGGTTCAATTGGTTTGAACTAGATTGGTCCAATCATGCCCAGATTTAATTTAAATCATTGATTGATTTAATCAGACCATTTTGGTTCAATTAGACCCCGATCTGTAAAATCATTAGTTGATTTAACTAAGGAAGAGTTAAGTCGTAACCGGATGCGCTGGGCAATAGCTTAGGGAGCGAGCGATTTCGCCTTTTGCCACAATTAGTTGATTTAACTAAACCAATTTAATCCTTAATTTAATCCAAACCAGAATGAATTTGGATGGATTTGATTAAATGGACTTAGGTTTAGATAAGAACAACATAGGTACGGCATCCCTGTCCAATTAGATTTATTCTAACAAGGACAATAGCCAAAATTCAGGGTTCGATTTCCCAATCGACCGGTCCAATGTATCACTCTCCTCAAATAAAGAAAATTTATTTTTCTTATTTGCTTATGGATCATGTATATTTTCCTATGCATATGTGTAAATTGAAATGAATCGGTTTTGTTACTAGTTTGTTGGTTTTGTACTGACATTATTATTTTAAATTTCAAAAGTCTCGGATGGTATGCATGTTGACTCGTCACGATGTGCGACGGAATGAGCTACAAGATGAGATTTAGGAGATTGAGTATAACTCATTCCATGGAGTCAGATGGCATATTGGACGGCTTGATCGATTTTCTGGAAACTCCAAAAGGAAGAGTTTCCCATCCTTGATAATTATAGGATCTACGCTTTGATTCGTTCATTGTGGGGAATCCAAAGGTGGTAGCACACCATATATGGGGATCTCCGAAGGACGAATCTTAAATGCACAGTTGTGTGTATAACTACTTTACCATAACTTCCCATAAGAATCTGGGAAGATCCAGAAGAGTTTGATAAGGATCCTAAAGAACCCGAGAAGGATTCTGAAAAAGGTTCAATTATAGAATAGACTGAAAATCCTGAAATTGCTCTACTTGATATTGCCCCAGATGAGTCCAAGTTCAAAGGGATTGAGTTAACCACTGCACTGGTGTTTGTCCTAGTGGAAGTGGTGTTGGACTAGCTAGTTTATTAGAATTCTGTTAATGTTACTGTCGTTATATACGAAGAGTATTAGTCCATTTAGTTTATGAGTCGTGTAATAATTTCTATCGTTATGTACAAACAAAGTTATTTTTATGCAAAATTATGTTATGTATTAACTAGTTTAATTGAATAATTAATTCATTTCATGATTAGTTCATGTTTAATTGAATGATAAGTTCATTTGTTGGAATGTGTGTAATAGAATTGATCAATGTTGATTTGATTAGATCATACGAATGATGAGTAGAAACGTAGTTATCACTTGATTTTTTAAACCAACTCAAATTAATATTGAGTCAATCATAAATTACATGCATATGAATTATAGTGAATTACAAAATAATGTATTTATTTATGTTATATCATGGCAACTAAAAACATCATAGTTGAACTCAAAAGGGAAAAAAAATGAATTGGGATAACTACAAATTATAACACCTCAAGATACAATATGTCCTTGAGGAACAAGAAATTCTAGAGATTGTTCATCAGTTTATAGAAGAACTTGCAAATGGTTTTACAGCACAGCATAAACATGATCCTGATGTCTATAAGGCATGGAAGAAAAAGGACTCCACTACTAAGGGAATATTGATTAGTTCGATGGTAGACGACCTGGTATTTGAGCATGAGTCATTACCATCAGCTAATGTAGTATGGGTTGCCTGAGAGAAATGTAAAGTTAGCTTTAGCAACATTCATCAGCTGACAATAAAATTTGACAGTTACAAGAAGCGCTCGAATGTTACCATGGTCCAACATTTGAGGGAAATGACGAATATGATTCATAAGATAAAGACCGTTGGTAGAGTTCAGACAGTAATCCGTTCCCTTCCTTATTCTTAAGAAACGATAAAACAAAATCTTACACAGTGATAGTATCAAGCCTTTGACTGATGTCTCACGCCGTGTTGAACTTGAGACGGAGAGAATAGAATCCGCAAGGATATCTGGTCAAGTTTTAGTAGCTAAGATTCTAGATATAAAAATAATAAAAGATTTTAAGAAAGGAAGGGGAAAAGAAGCTGGTGTTGTTGTTGTGCAAGGCCCAATCAAAAAGAAAGGAAAAAAATATAGACAAAAACCTAAAAGAAATTTGATTTGCTATAACTATAACAAGAAGGGTCACTTTGTTTGGAATTGTACTGAGCATAAAAAAGTATATCCATATTTAATTTCTTTTCATGAGTTTTATGTTGTTAATTGATTCTTATCCTTTGTGGATTATAAATTTAGGAGCAACGAACCATGTAACTAGTGATTAGGCTACACGCGCAGAGTACCGTCGAGTACCAGCTGGCAATAAATGAATATATGTGGGAAACAAAGCAAGAATTAAGGTCAAAGGAGTTGACACTTGCAAACTCAACATAGGTGGTGGACGTACCTTTTTTTACATAATATCCTTTGTGCTCCTGAGATTCTAGGGAATCTTATTTCCATTACTAGTCTTCTTGATTTGGGTTATCAATGTGTTTAACTTTGAATTAATTTTGTGTTAATTGGGTGTGATTATGTAACGAATGGTTTCATGATTGTTGATGTAGAATCGAATATTAATTATGGTATTAATGGTTGTTTTCAAACATTACTTTTACTAGTGATGATGAGATTAATAATGAAATTTGGCATGTTAGACTAGGATAAAAACGAATGAATAGATTAGCTAAACAGGGTCTCTTAGGCACTCATGCTAAGATTAACATGTCTATATATGAGCATTGTCTGGTTGGAAAAGCAATTAGAAAACCATTTAGTAAAGGTTATTAAAGTTGAATCACCATTACAATTAATTCATTCACATATTTGTGGTTCAATGAATGTGAAGACTAGACATGGAAGTATCTATATCATTACATTTATTATTACCTTCACATGTTACGGTCATGTGTATCTGATTTCTTATAAATTTGAAGCATTAGATTGGTTCAAATATTATTTGAACGAAGTTGAGAATCAATTGGAATTTAAAGTTAAAACCTTATGCACTGACCGTGGGGTGAATATTTGTCTAATCAGTTCAAGATAATGTGTAATGATAAAGGGATTATTAGACAGTTAACTATCTAGAACTCCACAGCAAAATGGGGTTATTGAAAGAAGAAATCAAACTTTTCTATATATGATTAAGTCTATGATAGCTCAAATTAATTTGACAATCTCCTATTTGGGAGATGCGTTATTAGCTGCAACCTATATACTTAATCGAGCGTCTTCTAAATGTGTTTCATCTACTCTATATGAGCGTTAGACGAAACAAAAAAACGAATTTAAGTAATCTGAGACCTCGACGATCAGCTGCCTACGTTCCTAATAAGACTCACAAATATGAAAAATTACGATCCAGAGGTAAAAAAGTGTATCTTCATAAGGTATTCTGATACTTCTAAGGGTTATATCTTTATCGATTAGCAACTAGACGAAATTATCTCTAAAATGGAGTCAAGAGATGTTACTTTTCTTGAAGCTAAGTTCACAACAAGCAGTGAAATTGATAAAATTATTCCTTTATTTGCAATAGCGAAGGAGAATAATATTACTTTATAAACAAATCAAATATCATAAGAGATGTCTGAATCTAATCAACCCAGTGAGAGTAATTTGCCGATGAAAGAGTTAATCTCTCAATAGTCTAACCACGAAGTAGTAATTAGATTATTTCTCAGAGAATATTTGACATTAAGAATGAGTGACGATGAGGAACCTCAAACAGTTAAGGAAGCATTGAGATGCTCAGTCAAAGAAAAATAGAAAATTGCAATGAATAAGAAAATTGAGTCTATGAGAAAAAAATCAAATTTAGGATTTAAGCGATCTTCCTCCAGGTCGAAGGGCTATTGGGAATAAGTAAATTCTCAAAATTAAGAGGAAAGCAGATGGATCAATTAATCGCTATATAAGGTTGACTAGTTGCAAAAGAATATACCCAAATGAAGGGTATTGATTTTGAAGAGACATTTTTCCATATTGTGAAGTTTATATCAATACGTGTCATCTTAGCTATAGTAGCATATTTTGACCCAGAATTACATCAGAATAATGTAAAAAGTTATATTCCTAATGAAATCTTGATGATGAAATCTATATAACACAGCCAGAAAGTTATATTGCTGAAAGCCTAGAAAATAAAGTATGTAGACTTAATAAGTCTATATATAAGTTAAAGCAAGCATCAAGACAATAGAACATAAGATTTAATAAAGTCATTTTATCTTATGATTTCAATGAGGATCATCGTGGTTATCTAATAAAGAAAAAAAAAAGTTTGTCATCTTATCATTATATATTTGATGATATGCCAATAGCGGGAAATGACATGGAGTTTGTAATAGAAGTTAAATCATGGCGTTTAACACAATTTAACATAATTGATTTGGGAGAAGTTGAATACATCTTAGGAGTCATTAGAGATCGATTAAAAGATTTTTTAGTTTGTCTCAAGAGATTTATATCACTAAGATGTTAATACTTTAATATGTCATATTGCTACATTTAACTGTAGCAAAAGGCACTGTTCTGGGCAAAAGTATGTATCTCAAGACTCTTGAAGAAATAGCCAAAATTTAGAAAAATCATACGCCAGTGTCATAGGTAGCTTGTGTACACTATGTTGTGTGTTCATACTGATATTAGCAATGATGTTGGCTTAGTTAGTCATTTTCTGTCAAACTCAGGATTGAGACACTGGGATGTGGTGAAGAAGATATTCAAATATCATAAAGGGGCAATAGATTATTATCTTTGTTTTCAAGGATTTAAGATGAACCTGAAAGACTACACCAATACAGATTGGACAGAAGACCTTGATGGCAGAAAGTCTACATTTGGCTATACTTTTTTGCTGAATGGTACACCAACTCATAGAACAGCAAGAAACAGGCTTGTGTAGCGTTGTCAATAATAGAAGCTGAGTATGTGGCTTGCGCAGCGGCTGTACAAGAAGTTGTCTGATTGAGAAGGTTCTTGAAACATCTAAAAATTGCCAAGAACAATGGGAGTCCTGTTACAGTGCCTCTATAGTTTTTTCTATGGATCTCAAATATCACAGCAAAGGCAAGAATATAAAAATTAAGTATATTTTGTAGGAGATATTGTTGATAAGAAAATGATAATTCTTGAGTATGCCCCTACATGTGTTATACTTGCAGATACTTTAAGTCATTGATCAAAGAGTCATTTTAAGGATATGTGGGACTTCGTAAAATGTAATACTTTGTAAAGATAATTGGAAATAGAAAATTTCATGATCTATTTAGTGTAAATATCTTTGTTATATTTGGATAAAAGGGGAGCATGTTGGCAGGTTGAAATTGGTTCATTCGCATGAACAATCATCTCTGTTTGTTAAGTATAAATACTGGTAAGACCGTTACTTATGGAATAGCTTATGTAGTTGTAAACAGAGACATACTCATTAATTAAAGTCTCTTGATAATCGTGTCAAGATGAGATCATTTGTGTTAATAATGATTGAAGTAAATGAACCCACTATTTACTAAACCCGTTGAAGGTCAGATTGGAATTCATATGTTAAATTCATGATTAAACATTAGGTATGTCTAGATCAAAATTTATACGATATTAAATTTTGAGAAAAACATGATGATTCATACCACATGTGTTATAGCGACAATAAGGGTAGTAGGAGAATGAATCTCTACTTATCTACTATGTAAGACCTTTGAAATTATAAGTTATCCCAATTTACCCTAGATGACTATTTAGTTATTTACTTGAAGTTATAATAAGTGACTGCTACTTTAACATGTATTTTATGGCTATGGATGATTGGGTCTATGAAGCATAACTAGGAAAGCGACTTATTAGAATAAATAGATTCTAGCTAAAAAAGAAGATTAAGATAAATTTACATGTTTGATATTTATTATTGGTCGACCAATTATATTTTTTTGTTAAGTACATAAAATGTGATTGTGAATAATTGTAGTAATTGGAGATATGGAATATGCTCTCGACATAATTATCATTATGAGGGATTAGAGATGTTCATATTAATGTAAATGATTTAATCTTAGATAAAGACAAGATATGGATGTCTCTAATTCATTTGGAAGAGCAGCTAAGTGTAACAATATTATTAGCATTGATCGATCAGAGAGCGGCTATGTAAAGTGTAACAATCTTCTTAGCAGCATCGCTCAATATGTTAATCGTCACACAAACCATTTTCCCTAATGTATGAAATGGATGTTTTATAGTCTTTGTAACTTGATTCTTGAATAGTCTTTGTGGCTAAATTTTATTTAGTCTTTGTGACTAATCAGCCTTGGTGACTTGACTTGGACGAGTGGGAGATAATGGGAATGCGCAAACATGGGGTTGTTCATAATACACACATTACCCACATTTAATAAGGGATAATTACCATTCTACCCCTTGGGATTCTCATTATATAATGCATCCAAGTCATTCATTCAAGATGCACAAGAAGTAGAGAGAAAAGAAGAATGTCCAAGCAAGAGGAGGGATTTGGTTCATGGATCCGATTCCGTGATCACTCTACCGACAACAAGCAAGAAGCTAGATCTACGAGAGATCACTGTAAGTTTTTTATAGGCTTTGTATTTTTAATAGTTCATGCATATCAATCATGTAACAGAACAAAATATATGGAATTTAAATTTAGCAATATTAGACGTAATGAGACAATTGTTAAAATAAGAGATAATGAGTTGCTTGGAATTAAGAGATTAAAATATTTAAGATCATTTTTATAAAACAATAGATGGATTGAAAGAGATGTCTTACATAGAATATAAGCAGGATGGTTGAAACGGAGGAGAATACCTCTAAAACTTAAAAAAAAAGGTTATACAAAATCGCAATTAGATCTGCTATGTTATTTGTAGCTGAATATTGGGATATGACTTAAGCACATGAGCAAAAGATGAGAGTTACAGAAATCATGATGTTAAGGTAGATGTGTGGACATACAAGGATGAACAGAATAAAAAATGAGAGCATTAGAAAGAAAGATAGAATTGCATCTATTGAGGGAAAACTCAAAGAAAGAAGTTTAAAATGGTACGAGCATGTCCTTAAGCGACCAATAAATGCTCCAATTAGGCAATGTGAAACTATAACAAACATGAATATCAAATAAGGAAGAGGAAGACTAAAAAAGAGTTGGTTAGCAATAATAAAATAAGATAAAATTTATTTAAGTATATATGATTATATAGTAGGAAATACAACTCAATGGCGTAAAAGAATCCATACCCCGCCTAGTGGGATAAAACTTGATTGTTGTTGTATCATCAATGAAATTAGAATTAAACATGACACGCGATAGTTATTACTACTAGGGAAAAAATTGGAATTGTGACCACCCAAGGTGAAGAACAACTAACAAAGGAAAATCATATAAGCAACTAAAGTTTCCAAAAGGTCCTTTGCATGGATTGTGCAGTAAAATGACTTAATCAACATTCAAGTTGCAGGAAAAGTACAATGAAATAGAAACAATTTTCAATTAAAGTGCTTATAGACATTGGACTTTCTGTGACCAATGAGAGAAAAACTACTTGTTGATGACATGCAAAACACACCAGAATTAGAATAGCAAAGATATACGGAAGCTGCAATTAAGTTCATATAGAAGATGGACCTTTTGTGAAACTCATCCTCAAATTCCCTTCCCCATATAGATTGTCCACCAGTGCCATCACCCAATGGATCTCCTGTTTGTATCATAAATCCTTTAATTACACGGTGGAAGATGAGATTATCATAATAACCATTTCGACAATGTGTTGTGAAGTTTTCCACAGTCTTTGGGCACTCTTCTGGATATAATCTCAAGTGAACGTCACCCAATGATGTGTGTAGCACCTAGAAAAAATAATCAACCAAGTCAAAATAAACAAAGATCACATTCTTTTCTTATATTTTAAATTTTCTAAAAGATAATATTTATTGTTATGCAAGATTCAATGAAAATAAAGATACTAGGTGATTGCAAAATAAATCTCACAGTTAGTCTTATAATTCATGTATAGAAGCACAAAAAACAAGCAAGAAGAAATCACAACCAATTATATAGGTTGACTATAGGGTCTTTTATTTTGATAATATGCTCATAGCTGTTAGTAATTCTCAAGTATATTGGATCTCTCTATCTTAAGTTCATTTTTCTTTGGTCTCCTTTATGGATTTAATCCTCACCCCTTCATTATCTATCAATTTATCTAGCATGTATTCATAATCTTTGAGTATGCTACAGTTTGTACTCATATTTTGAGTTTCCCTTTAATTTTTTGCTATTTTATATCTCCTAATAACTCTGCTCATCCACCTCAACATTTTTATATATAGTAAATTAATTTTTTAAAGTATTTCCTTTACTATTCAACACTGAAATTCAAATTTACCTATTTCTTTCTAACCATGTAACCATCAGAAAAAGTATAATTGCATTAAATAGATTCAGTCTTGCCTGACTTAAAAACGGTTGGTTTCTAAAGCTTATTTTAATAAGACAGCTTTAGAATTGTCAAAAAGTATGCAAATAACAAAAGAAACAAGGCTAAATGGTACAAAGATACTGCTGTAGGGAGTAACAGTATAAACAAATGTGTTCTTACCACATTATCTGGAAGGGATGTAGTGACTGCTTTTCCCAACTCAGATACTGCCAAAAGTTCTTCAGGTGGTGGCTTCTCATTAAACACATCTCTTCCCTTTGTAGCATCTTCAGGTTCTTCAGGTTCCCTTCGGCTATTTCCAGCAAAATATAATTTTCAGTGAAAGATGCCACAAAACAAGAAGGCAGGTATGCCTTCATAATATCAAAGCAGATGCTCAATATGTATCATGATGTTATGTCATAATTCACATAAGCAACATTAGTAAATAAAGAACACCATGATCAAAATAAAATAGAACGCCCCAAACATTTTACCACAAGAAAGAGTTGCAATACATATTTTATTGCAAAGCAGAAACTCCAATAGCTTAGATTGAATACCAGTGAAAACTGAGATAAATGGGCAAACCTGAACAGGTAAATTCTATGTTTCTTAAAAGCGCAGCAAAGAAGTGTAGGATCTGTCAAGGGCTCTTTACTCTCGTTGACATTTGCTACTGTTGCAGGAATCTTTCTTACCTTCTTACTACTCTTGTCACCTTGATATAAAGCAATTCTTAAAAATCTATCATTGTTCTCCACTTTTCCAAGTATCCGTGCGACTTTATTTGTATGTAAATTAATAATCTGTAACATAGAACAAATCAAAACACTGGTAAGGCCAAAATTAATATCCAGCATGAGAAATAGTTTGTTGGGGGAGGGGGGGGGGGGGGGAGGGGGGGGGGGGGGGGGGGGGGGGGGGGGGGGGGGGGG
>JBBPFQ010000017.1:5544234-5558408 GCA_037974815.1 Kaempferia elegans
TTCTCCGGACATCAGGTCATCTCAGAGTCGTCTCCTCATCAGTGCCAGAGCTCCCAGCTCTATGGACTTCTCCTCAACTGCCAGAGCTCCGCTCCATGGACTTCTCACCTGCACCTGTACACCTGTGCACTCAAGCAGTATATCAGAACACAATGCAGGTCCTATCTTAAACTTTGCTCAAACCATCAAAACCATGGGTCCCAACGATTGCTCCAACAGTCATCATTCTTGTCAAGTCACACTTGGACTTACACTGCCAAGACTGAAGCTTATACTTACACCGCCAAAATCACGCTTAGACTTTCTTCATTACCAAGACTACGCTTGGACTTTCCTTTACACCTATCACTTGCACACTCCACAATGAATATCAAAACACAGTGCAAATCCTAACTTAAATCCTTTGCCCAAATATCAAAAATTAAGAGTACAACGATTGCTCCAACAGAGAATTTATATGCTACGGACTTAACCAACTTCGTCCTCGCCTATACAGTTTTCAAATTTTATTATTATTTTTTTTAAGTTCTTGGTTATGTCAATAAGATTTTGCCTTTAGAATTTAAGGGTTGAGTTATAGTTTTAAACACAAAAAAATTTCAAACCAAATTTTTTTTAGGTCTATACGGAGTGTGCTCGGTAAGGTCCTAAGGTTAACATTACTCACTCTATATAGAGTATTTATATGCTACGGACTTAACCGTACGAACTTCGTTCATGCCTATATAGTTTTCAATTATTTATTTTTTTATTATTTTTTTTTGTAAGTTTGTGGTCGTACTAATAAGATTTTACCTTTAGAATTTATGGGTTAAGTTATAATATTAAGCATAAAAAAATTTCAAACAGAGTCCCTATTTGTGGAACTAAATTTAAATCCTTCATAGAACTAAAACAATTTGATTTCCACTTACTTTAGTTTTTGAGTTGCATTTTAGCTTCTGCATTTCTTTGAACTGTAATATGTCCTTTGGGTGCTTTCACCTAAGCTACTTAAATCTAGGTTGTTATTCAAACATAAAAATCTAATTTTCTACTTTTAATAAATTAAAATTTAATAATTAAATTTTATATAAATTAAACAAAGCCGACTTATTGCTGTTTAAATTTATTTTATTTTAATATTAAGTAAAATTAAATAATTAGGAAAATTTGATTAAAATCCTCACGTAAAGTTTGAAGTTTACTATTACTCCATGGTATAAAAAGTCCAAAAAGAAATATAATTTTTTTTTAAATTCAGTACAATTTAAACTAAAATCTAGTATATTTTCTATCCAATTGAGCACTATCTGTAATAGATCAATCAACATCATCAAGGTACATTCTTCCCTCCCCATACTTTGACCATTTGCACGAATGACTAGTAGTCACCTGTGATTTTACTTCTCCGTGTTGATCCAACGACCTTACAAATCCGTCCTTGGGGCAACACCGAGGAGGTAAATCATAGGTGGCTACTAGTCATTAGTGCAAATAGTCAAAGCATGGAGGAGGGTATGCTCGGACACGCCAAATTTCAACACCATGACCTTATATGACAACCTCCAATACCTTAACTATCGTACCGCTCCAAATGGATTAGGGAGTTAAAGTAAAACAACATATTTGATCAAAAGTGGAAATAATTTTCTTTTTGACATGGGGACTGGTGACAAACTTGAAGTTTGTATGGAAATTTTATGATAATTTACCTTTTTTTTTTCCAAACTAAAATTAATAAGGGGATATTTGATTTAGGAGAATAAGGGTGGGGGGAACGAGAATAAAAATAAATGATTGTATTGTTAATGTTTTGATTATAAGATAGGAATACAAATAAGGAAATGAATATTTATAATTGGGCAATAACTCATTCCCGTATTCTATCCCTTCAATCAGTTATTATTTTATTTTCAACAATTAAATTTTTTTCCTTAATACCAAAAATGCCCTTGACCTAATATCCCATCTTCATCTCTTCTCTCCCCTATTTGCAACTCTCTCTCTCTCTCTCTCAGACGCCGCCGAATGCCTCCTTGAGCTTGGTCTTGAATGCCGCCACCTTGTCGGGGATCTGAAGCACAACTTCCTGCCCAAACTTGAGTTCCTTCTCAGGCCCGACCCTGGAGGAGGGTCACACTGGGTGATGGCCTTGGGCCTAGAATTTAAGGGGGTTCAAAATTTTTTTTTTTAAAGTATAGCCATGTAGTTGGGGGCCTTGAGTAGTTGGGCCCAAATTCAGATTTAAAATTTTTTTTCCTTATTTGCACTAATGATTATTTTGGTGGACCCATATTCAGATTTTATTTTGTTGTTGTTGTGGACATAACGGTAGCTTTTTTAAAATATAGATTTGGAAAAATGAATATCTTTGAAAATATATTTGATTTTTTATTTGATCTGAAAATATTAAGAACTTTGGATGAAAATGAATTACGAAAATGTTGTATCAATCTAAAATCTACTCAAACTCATGACAACTTATTAGATTTTGAATTTAGATGATTAAATACATTGATAATTTTATGTATTGAAAAATATATTTTAAAAAATTTTGAAACTGATAATATTATAGAAGATATTATAAATAGAAATATTAGAAGAAATCATTATAAATGAATTGCATATTATTATAAATTTTGTTGGATCCTCATTTTATTATTTCACACGGGGCATCATCAGTTGAAGGACCGGGCTGCTCCCCTCCCCAGTAGCTCGCCAAAGGTCTGATGGCCTAGGTACTCCGATGGAACTGCACATCTCCTCCCTCAAGCTCACTTTCATGTACCCCTGGACACCACCCTGAATAAAAATTGATTAATTCTTGAGGAGAATGAAAATTCTTTATATTATATTGTATCAGAATATCAGACCTATCCTTTCAAGTATATATTCAAGTCATACCCGAAAAATAACTTATCAGCTAAGATAATCTCCAACCTTAAACACTATTTTGGTGCAAAATATACACCAATTTGGTGTCATTCCAACACCAAATTTTTTTCCAACTCCAACCATAGTACACCATTTCATACACTAAAAGTAATATTCCATAGAATATTCTTAATATATCTTATAATTTATCATTCAACATATATATATTAATCTGTTAATTTTTTTATAATAATAATAATTATTAAAATTAATAATTCTATAGTACATAATCACTAATTTATAATATTATATTTTTAGTTACAAGAATATAAAAATGTGTATTTTTATTTTTAATTTGATGGAAATAATTTAATAGATATACTAATATTTAAAGATAATACATAACCATAAACAATTAAGATAAACTAATTTCACATAAAATAAACAATTAGGAGTCCTCGATTTCCATAAAATAATACATATTTAAAATATTACTATTAATGTTAATAACTAATATAATATTATGTTAAATAAAATTTACATAATAAATTAAATTAAATACTATTAATTTATAATATTTAGGAATATTTTAATTATAAATTTAATATTATAATATATTAATAAAACAGCAAATATATTAAAAATAATAAAATATTCACTTGCACCAAAATGGTGCAAAGTGAATAGTGCAGCACCAATTTGGTGTTACACTATTCACTTGCACCAAAATGGTGCAAAATATAAGGCATCCATTGGAGAGGAAATGGTGCCCAAATGACACTAAAATAGTGTTATGGTGTTGCATTGGAGATGGTGCGCCCGTGCGACGCCTGGAAGGCTCCAGACGTCTGGATTTTTTTTATTTTTTTTTATTTTAGGTATATTATATATATTTAAGGTTTAAGATTTAAAAATTTAAGAATTAGGTTATAATAAATTTAAGTTAATAAGATTTTTTTCTTAGAGTTTAAGTTTTCCTTTTAGATTATAGTATTCAATATTAAAAATTTTAACTAATGTTTCATCTTAAGTAAATATTAATTTAAAAAAAATTAATGAAATCCAGACCCCTAGATCACAGGGCATACACACACGATGAAAGGTGCACAGCATAATAGTATTATGTGTTTATATATATAGAGAGGAGGGAATGATATCAGAGTAAATTTTATGTTTGAAAAGATCAGTATTAATATGGTACTTTTTAAAAAAAAAAAAACTAGTTTTATGCTGGTGATAGTTTGGAAAGACCAATATCAACGTAATACTAATTTTGAAAGTCAACACCATGTTAGTGCTAGTTTGAAAGACCATCACCAATATGATGTTGATTTTGAAAACCAGCACCAAGTTGATGTTGGTTTTGAAATATTAGGACTATGTGGGATTGATTTTGAAAGAAAACTAACTCAATGCTGGTGCTAGTTTTGAAAGAAAACTAGACCAACGTTGGTGTTGGTCTTTCAAAACCACCACATTAGTGTTGACTTTGAAAGAAAACTAGTCCAATGCTATTATTTCAAAAATAGCATTTGGAGTTCATAAGGTCGATGTGGAAAAAAAGGAGAGCAGGGAGATGACTAGTACAATTTCGATAAAAATTTTAACTTACTTATCATGAGCTAAGAGTTGAACAAGATAACTTAGGTCTAAGGTTGGAACCGAGGAAAGAGATGAGTAAATGAGAGGCGAAGAAGGTTAGGACTTTCATTTCGATAAGAAAGGTGATCAAAGGAAAATAATAGAAAAAATAAATCCACAACAAATAAGAGAAATTAAAAATTTTAAATTTTAACTCGCTCTGGGTCGCTCACGTGTATATATACACACATTTATTCATGAGTAGTTAGTATTAATTCCTTTTTTAAAAAAATAGTATTCAAGATGCTTAGAGTATAATATTTAAATTAAAGGGAGTGAAATATATATATTAGAGTGTCGAAATCATATTTCCTTATTTCTGAAGATTTTCTAAAATTTCATTATTGTTTTGAAATTATATTTAAGGAAGCATATTGCTATGTGCATTAAATGGGCCGGGCTTAAGAAGTGTCAACTTCCACAGCCCATTAAAGCGCATCCCTTTCAACTGTCTCTCTATAAAACGCGTCTCCCATCCAAGTTTAGGGTTCATTCCTCGCTCCGCGATCATGAAGTTGAGCTCGACGACGGCCGAGACGCTTTTCCTTTTCATCCCATCAATTTTTTATTTAATTATTTTATTTTAATTTTTTGCTTCACTGTGTTTTACCTATGGCCTCTGCTTCTTCGGAAGAGGGAACGCTCATCTCCCTGGGCGATTCTCTTTTGCAAGATCAACGCGGGGGCAAAAACGACGAGTCGAGATATCGTTTCGGCCGCCACTCCTACCGTGGGCGGTACGATTGTTGCTCGACCACATTCCTTTCCCTATGATTTTGTTTTGCATTTTTTTTTTGGGTCCTTCATCGCTATCTGTTTTTTTTGTTTTTTTTTATTTATCAGTGTGGTTGGTGGAAATTTTCTTGAATCGGGCCGGTCACTAGGATTCGGATCTCATTTAAGATAAATTAATTTATTATACTAGTCATAATTAATCGGCCTAATTTCATATTTCTCACATCATTTCACTAAAATGTACATAAAAATGTGCTCGTGAAAAGAAATCATAATTATATCGATATGATCACAATCCTCAAGTAAATGTTCTTGTTTCCACTGCCTATGATCTGTTCACTCGACCCAATGTAGGTGAAATTCCACAAAGTACTATATTATATCACACAGCATAAAAAGTTAAATTGTGATATCTCTTATTAAATTATGACACTTATCTAAACAGATAAAGATTCAAATAGTATCAAAAAAATAAGTTTACTCTCAGAAATCATATAATTGATAAATTTATTAGTAGCAGTCTCTTAATGTAATATTGCACACATTTAAAAGACGCTGAAAATTGAGTTACCTTATCCATAGGAGAATGTATCTAATGTTAAATGGCTTCTTCAATGAAGGAACATTCTCCTCTTCAATGGGTTTCATTCATATTGGTCGACATACTAAATTTTTTGTTTCAGGACATGTCGCAACTGAATCTTTCGACTCTCCATCCTTGCGTCAATTGGCTTTGCCTTTAAACTACGTTCCTGATTACCTCGTGGCCATTCAATACACCCTTTCATTCCCTGAGTGACATGAGGATCGGGTGAATCAGGCAAATTCCACTGTCCTAAGCTCCCTGGGAGATAATATACCATTGGAAAATCTTACATCTGATAATACAGACAGTCGCCCTGGTTCTATCTCTGCAATATCATGCATGGATGTACCATTTGCATTTGTCGAACAAACTTCTAGTACAGTTTCAGCATCTGGTTTGGCGCTCCCAATCTCCTTCCATTCTGCTTCACTCACTGAAGCATCTGCATTTCTTTCCTTAAGTGTATTGATTGAACCTTGTTCCTCGGGATGACTTATTGTTTCCCAGTCACTTTCATCTTCAGCATCCTCATCACTATGGCTAAGACCGCAGCATTGTCGGAATTGGATATTTGTTTCATTAGTTTCTTGTCTTGGCTGGAGTTCTTGGAACACAGCATAAATATCTTCAGAGGCAGGAGGCGGCTAGCTGTTAAATGAACTCTTTTATGTCCTCAACATTAACCAAGTTTACTTTGTCTTTCAACAACTCAACCTCTCTCGTTAATGCAACATCCATAGCTCCACTCTTCTTTGCAGCTAAAAATGCATCTAGATCTGCTTTTAACTCCATCATCTGCGAATGCTTCTCCTGAAGAGTCTGCTTTGCATCAATTAACTTCATCTGAACCCTTTCTTCGCGCCACACTTCTGCCATCAGCAGCATTCTTTTTTCCACTTCAGCCTCTTCTCGTATCTCCATCTTCAATCTTCAGTGATTCAATTTCAGCTTTGCCTTCCCCAATCTCTTTTGCAAGCTCATCGCAAACCTCCTCTACGAGCTCACGAGCTTTGCGTTCTTTCTCATAATCCTGTAACAGCTTCTTAGCAGTTAACCCGACCTCAGTTAGCTCATCGACAAGCTTGGAATTAACGATGTATATCTTTTGCTGCTTCTTCCTCTCTCTGTCGAGGTCAGCCTTCGTTGCTTCAATTATTGTTCGGACCTTCTCACGTTCTCTGCTCCGCCATGATGATTTCTCCTCTGCAAGTCTTTTCAAGAACTGATCCAACTTCTTATTGGCTGACTTCCGTTCTGTCTCGAGCTCACTGACGCGGACATGAGACTTTTCAAGCTCAGTCCTGAGAGATAACATGACGGATACAGTGTTCAGCTCCTGGTCTTCTAGATGCTTCAAGTGACTGTAGAATCGATAGACCTCTTCTGGTGTCATTGAGCTCCCAGGGTTCCATTTAGTTGCCTTCTCTAGTGCATTACTTGTTAAACCAGAAAACTGTTGAACATGAAGCAACCATAATTACAATCGATACAAGAAGAAAACCCAAGGAGTCGATCAAATCTATAATGCGGAAATGTGACCTTGTGGATGCCACTGTATTTTGGACTTAAGACAGAGACTGGACTGGCAAACTCATGCTTCTTGCTCTTATTAGTATGGATGCCAGTGCTTAGGGGATTGTAAAGCAACTGAACTCGTTGGCGACCAGAGCCTGACTGCAGAGACAAATGCAAGGAGCAGAGAAATGAGTACCAAGTGCCATGATCGTGCACAACTACCAAACTTTGCAAACAACCAGATGAATTATAAATTGAAAGTGAATAAGAACAATTACATAATAAGAACAGATTGCTAAATTAATGTGAGAGAAATCATGCCGACTTCTCTTTTTTTTTTTCACTTTTTCTATGAGGTTATGAAGGGACGATTGAAAGTTGTGAACAATCTTAGCAATGAGGAACAATTTTTAACAACACAAGAATGCTGTGAAAATGTTGAGAACAAACCCTAGAAACAAAATGGCAAAGGGGACGAGGTTCATATTAGTATTATCATACCTCAAGACCTACACGAATTCGACAGCCTTCTCCCCCGGGGGCACAGGCTCCCCTAGCGGAATATATAAGCCGTAGGCGCCAGATCTCGGCAACGAGCTTCCTAGCGGAGACCCGAGTGATGAGCTGGGGAGGCGGCGACGGTGGCTCACCGGCACTGACAAGCTCCGCCTTCTGCGGGGGCTTCTCCGTGAACTTCCACCCGAGTAGAGGAGTGTTGGGGCCTCTCCTCCTCCCGCCGGAAGCGGCGCTGTCCTTTCTGGAGCGGGCCCCGGCGTTAACGCCGAGGAATGCTGGGCCGCGGATCTGGCGACGAGGGCGGGACTTGCGCGCGGGACGAAGATCAGAGTGAGGAGGCAGCTCCGGGGCCTCGGAGGGGAGAGTCCCCGGGAGGCGGCGGCGGCCGGCGGAAGCCGCGGTGGAAGTCGGCACGACGTTACTCCTACGGCATGGCATGGGAAGGAAAAAGGAGTAGCGTTCCGCTACAAATGGAGTGAATAGCTTCACATGGTCCCCACCGGTGCTCATTGATAAGATGATGACAATTTTTATTATAATGAAATGAGATAAAAGATTAATTCGATACATGTATCATTCATAATTTATCTTTCTTCACACGTGTGACAATTTTATTATAATGAAATGAGATAAAAGATTAATTTGATACATGTATCATTCATAATTTGTCTTTCTTCACTCGTGTGACAATTTTATTATAATGAAATGAGATAAAAAGATTAATTCGATTCATCATTCATAATTTATTTTTCTTCACACGTGCGAGACAATTAATGTGAGCTGAACATCACATGGATGGGAAGCAAGAGTTTACCCAGTGTAATGTCGAAATTACCAAATTATCCATGCAACAACTCTTTATAAATAAATGTCTTAAATATTTGTTAACCAAATAACACTTTTAAACATCAGAAATGTCCTCATAGCAAGCGGTTTATAAATATTGTTGTTGTTTTACCATTGCAGTGGTTATGAACAGTTGGGAAATAAAAAAAGAACTCCACTTTGTAATCCACAAAATCAGTATCTAAACATAAATAAACATGAAATTCTAAAAAGAAATAAAACATACTAATGATTACACAAACAGCTCAAACTAAAATATGTTTCCCCTTTAAAATTTTATCTAATTACCATTGATTCTCCTGATGAACGAGTTCTACCGTTATTTACTATGAATTTGATATGGCATATATGCGTATATTGTTGTATAATATTTGCCATTACAATTGTCATCCGTAAAAATTAATCAAAATTAACATTATACACTTGTACAAGTAACTGACTTGTTCACACAAGCATGTATTTTTTCATAAGGAAGTCCTAAATTAAAAATTAATTTTTTTGCCCCAAAAAATAACTTGGTGCTTGTGCTTTTGATGGAAGTATTTGTCAAAGAAAATCCAATAATACCATGAAAGACTTATCACTCTATTTTTTACTCACTTTCATTTGAAATAACTCGATGAGGAATGTCTTTTAAAAACTTAGTGCATACAGTATATAATGGTTGCTTTCCTTCTACTAGTCGATAGAAATCTTCCACATTTGATTATATTAATGTATGACTTGTTGATGCACTACTGTAATTTTCATTCCTCACATATGATCCTTGGAACATTCCAAATACTTCATGTGAAGTTGAATTCATGATTAGTTGTCTCATAAACCTGCGCTAATGATGCAACAAGCTCATCACTCAAGTTATCATGAAATTGTATCATCAGTTTTTCTCCATAGAAATTTTAAATACGATAATCTTGTAAAATATCATTGATCATCAAGTTCTCATACACTATCTCACAGTCATGATTATATGGATATATAAGAGGAAAGTGGAGTAAAGGGAAAAGCAGTAGAGGCACTCATCGTGACTTCATTCCAAATTTTGCTAACCATTATATGACACTTATTAAGCATATGAATTGTGAGAATTAATCTCTTATCATTTGTGATCGGTATTAGATTATTGAAGCATTAATATCGTCGAAAGAAAGTAAATCAACTACAAATGATGCTAAATCGAATGATTATTTTATTCGTTTTTAGAGATAATTTTCCAGCTACTAACTAATTGAGATGGCAAGTCATCACCGTACGGTTATCCCCATATTATTTAATACTTTGACAAGTATTTTTAATAACTAAATATTAAGAATTTATAAAAATAGGAAAATTATTTTAATCAATATGAATTTTAAAGATTTTTATATTTTAAAAATATTTTTCTTAAGCTTATTTAAGTGTCAGATGACTTTCAGGTATTTTATATCGATTTAGAAACTCGCAAAATTCGTAAATATATAGATATTTTTGGAACCCTACGCAAATCCTGCGTCCCCCAAGGTGTTCTGAGACATACCCCCTTGCCGCCGTGCTCCAATCCTTCCTCTCGCGATCTTCGTATCGATCTCGCAGCCGCTTAGCTAGCGATCGCCGGACTCCGGTTGCCGTCCGCCCCCCTCTCCCAAAGGCCACCTCGCACCCTTCGCCAGTGATCTCGTTCCTCGGATCTCGCAGGCCAGTCTCTTCTCCCAGCCGCCCTCCGTCGGTACAGGTCAGTTCTCTCTTCTCGCGACCTCTGTTCTGCCGATCTTCTTCCATTAATCTCGAACACAAATTTCAGTCGGTCGCGACGTCTGTTCGTCCGATCGCGGGTTCCTAATTTTGCTTGCGTATTGATTTAATTTTATCCTCTTTTTTCTTTTGTCTACCTTTGCCCATTTTCGAATTCCTATTTATTCATCGGGAAGGGAGTACTTGGTCGGTTAATTATTATCTTTGGTAGTGAATATCTCATTCTAAGATAGGATCAGATGAAGCTCCAGTCAATTAAATTGAGGATATTCCTTCTTTTTGATTGATTGATTAATTGGTTTCATCATGATCGTTTTCTCAGATTTTTGCACATCGATGCTGTAGGATTAAGTCTACATGGATGGACTAAAACCAATTAAGTCCACGTGGGTGAGCATAATCTTCATAACGTGTGATTACACTTGATTAACGCACGTATAACTAATTGTCATTAAGGAAATTAAATTCCAAAATTAAGTGATCTAATGTTTGATTGCATATAAAGGAGTTTGGGATTAAATGAACGTGGATTTAACATATAGATCTAATAATCCGGTTCATTAACATTGATAGACTATTAATGAGGGAGGAGCTTGTGGATAGTTCCCATAGGTTGGGCCGGATATGTAAAGGAAGAGATTGGTTCAATTAGGGTATGCTGAATTTTGCTCCCTTCCTCTTGCTTCCATTCTCCCATTAAGAAGGACCTTGGGTTGCTGGCTCAATCCTGTGAATGGCATCCGCTGCATTTGTAGGATTTCCGACAAGTAAGAAGCAATAGCCTTGCGATAGATTCAGGTAAGCTCTTCGCTAGCTATTGTTTCAGTTTCAATATTGCTTTAAAGATTGATGATAGCTGGATCATGTTGTAGATGCATCTTTTAGTTTATTATCGATGCATTACAATCATAACAATTGGTATCAGAATTAAGGACTAGCTTATTATCAACAATTTGACATGTGTACATTGATTTTTTGCATTTGATTCCATATGAATGAACGAAATTGATGTATATTCATTGAATGTAACATTGATAGGTTATGATTTAACCTATGAATTGAGTTTTTTGCATTATCCGCCAAGAACGTGATTGGCGGAGCGTTTAGGGTTTTTTGAGCTAAAAAATCGTGTTCAGAAAATCAAGTTCGGGTCAATCGATTGGGATGTCCAGCATCGCGAATAGAGGATTTACAAATCGATTGGGTTGATCGATTGATGTTTACCAATCGATTGGGATGCCCAGTATTGCACACAGAGGATTTCTGAATCAATTGGTTTTCACCAATCAATTGCCATGAGGAGTCAATCAGTCAATCAATTACTGTTCATTGGGTTGTCCACAGAGGGTTTCTGCATCGACTATCGAATCGATTGGTGTTCACTAATCGATTACAACAATCAATTATAGTGGATGATCTTGCGAATATTAGCCTTCAGAATCGATCAAGGAATCAATTGTTATGTACTAATCGATTGCCAATGGTGGGCAATCGATTAGCGTGCATATCAATCGATTCCCACCTATTGTTAATCGATTAAGAAGGGTGTCAATCGATTGGTATCTGATACCAATCGATTGATAACTGAATTTAACTCAGTTTTCAATAGGTTTTTCCTGTATTCTTCTTTGCTCTTGGTCCTTAGTTGAACTTATACTATCTCACCAAAGTAAGAACTATTGAGAAGGCCAGGAGTATTAACGTAGCAGGATGTATGTCCATGCAACGGGTGATTGACCTAAAGAAAAGTCATTCTTACGTCGGATATATGTTGAAGCTCATAAATTAAATTAAACTTCTAAGTCATGTGCATAGTGTGTCGACCCAAAGAAAGGGGTACTATGTGACCGATTAGAAGTATTATAAGTGATAGTTGAAAACAGAAGCTAACTAAGGAATATCTGGAAGGCAAGTTATATGGCAGATGAAGGTAATTAAGTTGTTTAGAGAGTACCAATAGCAAGTACAATCTAGTCCAAAGATTTGATGTAATATTGCACTAGGTATCTCTAATAATGCCTATATAGTTGCATATTTTATTTGTTGCATTTTGTTATTGTACAATTATAAAGATACATGCCTTGTTTGTTAAATTGAGATATGTTCTTTGCTTTTGTTTATGTAGTATTCGTCATGTCTGCTAATCTGAACAATATCCTGTGCTTACTGGACAATGGAAAGAGTATAATACCATTTTAATGAGCTAATTTTGCATGATCACCCTGCAGCTTTAACTAATGGTTTCCCTGCAGATTAAAAGATGATCTGTGATAAGTGCGAGTGATCTAATCGGATGAGTCTTATGATCACGAAAATGTCTATTTCAGAATCACTTAGATGTTCAATTACTAAAAATGAGGATACTAAAACCTTCATTTGGAAGTTGGCAGACCAATTCCCCTCAAATGAAAACGTCAAGACTACTACACTTCGCACGAAATTAGTTTACATGTGGTACAACAAGAAGGGTAACATTAGGGAGTATATTATGGAGATCTTAAACTTAGTTAAAAGGTTTAAGACACTAAAGGTAGACATGTCTGAAAGTGTCCTTGAAGCTTATCCTAATCTCTTTGCCTTTAAGATTAGTTACAAATTGACACTAAATGATCTCATAGCTAGTGTGTACATGAAGAAGAGAGATTGAGGAGTGATACATCTCATAGTGTTCACTATTCGTCCTCATCTCACTATTCGATGAAGAATGAGAAAAAGGGTAATGGTAAGAATAAGAGTAAGGGTCAGGGCATAAAGTGCAAAGTAATTAGATCTGGACCCAACTTGTTTCTTTTGTAAAAAGAAGTAAAAAGAAATGTCATCTGAAGAAGGATTGTTCCAGATACGCCAACTGCGTATAAAGAAAGGTAAACTTCTCAACTTTGTTAATTCAGAAGTCAACCTAACTACTGTACCTAATAACACTCGGTGGATAGATAATAGTGCAACTTGTCACATAAGTGTAACTATTCAGGATTGCCTCAGAAGCCGATTGCCAATTAATGATAAAAGATTCATCTATATGGAACTAACAAGAAGACAAGAGTAGAGGCAATAGATGTCTTGAGAGTTTGTTTAGGGAATAATGTACTTTTGAATTTGAAAAATACATTTGTAGTGTCGTCGGCGAAACTTAATTACTATTTCATGGTTCGACAAATGTTTATTTGGAAATAAAAAGTTTATTATTTTTTGAATTTTTATCTTGTGTGATATTGGTTCCTTGATTGACGAACTATACAGATTGGACACTGAAACTCATACGAATAATCTTGTGATGCATAGATAGGTGTGAAGCGTGGTATAATAAATGAGAATTCATATTGTAGCATAGACGTTTAGAACACATCTCTAAACAACGCTTACAAAGGTTAATATCACTTGGAATTTTCGATTCCCTAGATATGTCAAATTTTGGAATCTACATTGAGTGTATCAAGGGTGGAATGACTAACAAAAGTAATAAGGGCTCAAGGCAAAGTAATGATGTCTTAGAGCTTATACATACGGATATATGTGGACCGTTCCTTAGAATGAACAAACATACTTTATAAGCTTTATGGATGACTATTCTCGATACGAATACTTCTACCTTATTTATGAGAAGTAACAATCCCAAGACATGTTCAAAAACTTCAAAGCCGAAATTGTAAATTAACTTGGTAAGTAGAGTAAGGTCGTAAGATCAGATCGTGATCGTCAATACTATGGTAGATCTGACGGTCAGGTGAGCAACATCCTAGGCTATTTG
>JBBPFQ010000017.1:5818375-5835766 GCA_037974815.1 Kaempferia elegans
ATATAAAATATTAAACTTAATAAGAATAGATAGACACTGCATGCAATGATTTTAGTCAAAATACATAAAAAAATATACTTTCTAGCATCACTAAATCAAAAGTACTTATAGAAATTTTTCTCTACGTTGTTTATCAATCTTAAAATGTGAGATTAAAGTGAATCATGACAGTGTATATTTTTTATATAAAAATAATAAAAAAAATACTAATAAACCTTAATATAATTCATACATAAAGAAATTTTTTTAATAATAGTTAAGTTTCAAACTCTTGATCTTGATTGATTAATGAATTTTTTTTAATAATATTTCGCATTTGAATCTCGACTTTTAAATCCATAGAAAATTTTAATAACATCGTAGCTGAGTCTAGAATGCTAGATATATGATTAAAATTACTTTATTTTTGATATTTATTAAATTAATTGAAAGTTACTTGGCAAGAATATAAATTTTTAATTAAATAGTCAGATAAAGTTGAAATCTAAATTTGTAGAAGGGAGGTAAATTATAAGTCCGGCCTGTTTACAGCCGAGCCAAATTAACAATTAATTGGATTAATTGGGTTTCCATATTGTCTCATTCAAAAATGTGTCAATTTCGCACAAAAGAGGAAAAAAAAATTAATAAAAGAAAGAGATTGTGAGCAACAAAATTGACCTTTTTCCAGAAGGAATTGATTTTAATTCGAAGGAAGAAGTAATCTATATTAATTACCGGCAGCCGGCTGTCTGTGTATACGTGCGATCGATCGATCGATCGAGAGGAAGAGAGAGAGAGAGGCGCGATGGGGTCGGCGGAGGATGTGGTGGTCGCGAACAAGAAGGTGTTGCTGAAGCATTTCATTGCGGGCGGGGCGCCCAAGGAGACGGATATGGAGCTGGTGACGACGGGCACCATCCGGCTGCGCGTGCCTGAGGGCTCCACCGCCCTGATCCTCAAGAATCTATACCTCTCCTGCGACCCGTACATGCGGTTGCGCATGACCAAGCACGAAGAGGCCAGCTACGTCGTTGACTTCGTCCCCGGCGAGGTATACTGACCACGTGATCCACACCACCTTCCTAGGGCCCTAGCTAGATGATTGATAATCAATGGAATTTGTTTAAGATTTTTTTTTTAAAAGAATAATTTATGTGTTTGTTTGGACACAGTGTTGCTTCTATATATATATATATATAGGATCTTAAAAAAAATGGACTTTCTGGTTTTGTGAACAAGATGATGGATTTTTAGCAAATAGTGTATGCTCTCAGCTCGCTTAGATGATATTTTTCTTTGAAAAATTTGGATATTTTGAATTGTCAGTAATAAGATTAGGGATTGCTAGATCTCTAAAAGTAGGTGGTTGAACAGCCATGATGTCCTATGGTAGAAATGGCTACAAAATGGAGACGGATATTATGCTGCAAAGAGAATACGGAATTTCAAAATTCTTTCTCATAAAGAAGATACCAGTGTTTGTTTTGAGTTTTACGCATTTGATCCATTTTGTTGCCTTGTTTGATGTCTCAGACTGACTGAACCTTTTATGCTTTTACTAAAATAATTGCAGGCCTATTCTTCATAAGGCATAGTTTAGTGAGAGTGTGCTTCTGTCATGGTCAATGGTAGTCCCCTAAAATTAATGAACCGTTGGATCTAATCTGATCCGTGTAAAATTAACTTTGCAGATTTAATTTCCAATGATTTGACAATATTTCACGTAAAAGAAGTGAAACTTGAACAAAAATGGATGAATTAATGAGATAAATATTCCAGGTACTCTCTATGTGGAACAATTATGCTACTAAATCTGTCTAAATGTTCTGAATCAACTGTTGCTTCCATTTAGTTGGGCAAAAAAATGTGTACATGTGCTTCTGGTTTCAGGATCAGCAGGTTGATAATCTCTTAATAGTGCTTGCTCAAAATTAATGCAATTGTTTGCTTTATGGACTTGATAAGATGTGAAGTAAAAAAAAAGAATGGTACAAATTGGAGGCGATCATGTGTTTTCGTTTCATAAACATCAGCTTGTAACCGTTTGGCCCATATTTCAAAAAACACTTGATTCAATTTTTCTGTATCCTATAAGTTTCCAATGAATAACACAATGCTGATAACATAAAATAAGTTATCCATGTTGGCATGAGCTGCCAACTACAACCACTACCCATTTACATACAAAGACCAATATTTATCTATTTTCTACTAGGAGAAATATTTCATTAGTGACAGAAGTCAGGAGCAGCGGTTAGTTAGACAAGTCTATTTAATTTCGTCATATGTGGCTTTACTTTATCATTTCTTCATCATTTTTTTGTCTTACCCTGTTAATAATAAATTTTCCATCCTTGTTTTCATATTCTTTATAGTCCAGTCAACAAATATCCATCTTCCCCACATTTAGTTTACTTAAATTTCTATTTTTCCTCACTCCAAATGTTTTTTTAACCTCACACTACAGAGATTCCTCCACTTTTTTCACATTTCTACCACAAGGAGTGCTCAGTTTAATTGAGTACATTTAATACCTCTGAAAGCTTCTTAACAATTAGCCATTTTGTTGAAGTGTAGTTGTAAAACTTTAATTTTGAAAGGTTGTCCTCTGCTAACTCAGTGAAGCTCATGAGTAAATCATGACCCATGAGAATCAAATCAATCAATTATAACATAATTCCTTTTAAGCCCAGCTATTAAATTGTGGTGAAATTTAGATATTGTTCTGCATTAATATTGATTAAGATGAGTGATAAATGTAATAGTACTAATATGCCTTTTGATTAGTTTTCATATCTGGATTTTGACATTGTATTTTTTTCCTTGTATAGCCAATATCTGGTTTTGGCGTTGGAAAAGTTGTAGACTCCAGCCACCCAGATTTTAAAATTGGTGACTATGCGTGGGGCATTACTGGTTGGGAAGAGTATAGCCTGATTACAGATCCAAAACAACTTTTTAAAATCCATCACACTGAAGTTCCACTTTCTTACTATACTGGTATTCTTGGTAAGTGCTGTTTCTGCATAACTTTAATGGATGCCAGACCTTCCACCCTTTTCAATGTGATAACTGCATGTTAAGCTGTCTGCAACATGATAATTTAGTAGCAATCATGAGAAGACAAAAAACTAGTTGATTACTTTCTAGTTCAATCAAAGTGATACTAGTCAACTATATATTGGTTAAAAAATTTGTTTTCTTTTATTGTATATACTGGTGTTTTAGATTGATCTTTCCCTAAACGTAGAATACAAAAACAACATTCAATGATAGAGAACACTTTCTGACACAATCAATGAGCCCTGGAAGTAACAATTGGAAAACAAAACAAGCGAGTGAAATTGAGCAATCCGTCAAAGAAAATTCATGGAAATCTTTCAGAGCCTATATAGTGGTGCATTCTAGTCTGTGAATGAAGTTTGCAGTCAAAATATTTTCTTTTTTTTCCTTTCAGTTTTCATGCTTGTGCCCTATTTCAAGTCACTTGGGCTAAAGTGAAGAATATTACTTTCCCTTTTTTTGGTAGGACATTTGCTTTTCCACAAAGTAGCAACTTTATAAATATTAATTATGTCCATTCTCTTTATCAACATCCATAAAGAAGCAACCTTACTAATATTAATCACGTCCCTTATCTTTTCTGCAACATTAATCATATCCACAAAGACCATGCTTCTAGTCCTATGCTAGAAGTTTAGCTAGCTGCCAAACTAAAAGTCTTTACTTTGTTCTTAGGCAGATACTTTAAACAACAAATTGATATTTTATTAGGAATTTTTTATATGAGCTTACTAAAAGGCAACAGTGATGTCACTTCAAGACGAACTACCATTTTCAGAGTTGAAAATGGACTATCATTTTTCTTGCTCTATTAACAATTATAGTATTGCAATCTCTAGGTATGCCAGGTCTTACAGCTTATGCTGGATTTTATGGCATTTGCTCTCCAAAGAAGGGGGAGCGCGTTTTTGTATCAGCAGCATCTGGTGCTGTTGGCCAACTTGTGGGACAATTTGCCAAACAATTGGGTTGTTATGTTGTTGGAAGTGCTGGTTCTGATGAAAAGGTTTGACAATATTTGGCTTATTTTTTACTTCCATAAGTAAATTAATGTGTAGCAAACCTACTCAAAGCATCAACGCTCTCTCTCACTACAAGCTTTGTCTTTTTTTTTTTTGATGCTGAATTATTGATAAATATTCAGATCAAAATATTGCATTAGCTCAGATTAGGAAGGCTATTCCAAACAACTTTTTTTATAATAAAAAGCCGAATTCAAAGATAAGGGACTTATGTATATGGTGTACTCGTATTTATTTGATTATCTGTTGTTGAATTTCAATTCTCTCTCTCTAGTATGCAACATTTAACACAATGACATTGGCAAAATGGAAAAGACTAATATGTTGGTTTGACATATTATCACATAATAAATTTCCAAAGACTCATCATCTTATTTGGAAGTTGTCATTTACATTTTTCTTCTTCTTATTGTTCATTAGGTTAATCTTCTGAAGACTAAGTTTGGCTTCGATGAGGCTTTTAATTATAAGAAGGAACCTGATCTGACTAAAACTTTGAAAAGGTTGGCCACTCGTCAAAATATGATTTGTTTTTTTTATTGTTATGTACATTTGCTGTTTTGCATAATACATGATCTGTCATAATTGATACTTACTCTTTAGCCCCTTTAAAATGTTTGTGAGAATGGAAACTGCAACTAGCGTTCTGTTTCTAGGTGCTTCTGAGCCTAATGGGGTGTTTATTATGAAAAGTAGAACTACAAAAGAATGATAACTAGAGTTATCTCTAAAAATTGATGATTTTTAGACCCAGTATTTTGTTCAAAGAGCATGGTTGTTATGTTTGTATATATCATACAAAATGGATGAATTGGTGTTTAGAATAGGACGTTATTTAAGCATGATATTTAGTAACAAACTCTATAGTGTTCTCTACATGATCTTCAAACGAGTTTGCTATGGTCTAAATAAGGTTCGTCCATTGCACTATGAGCAACCTAGTTTCAGCTCACAAGGGTAAGATTAGGTACATTGAACTTTCATAGATTTGGCATTGCATTTGGACAACCTTCCTACATCGCGTGTCTATAATTAGAGATGGGCTCCAAAAAGTATAGCCAGAATTTTTTCACAGTAATCTCAAGGCTCAAGCTTAATAGGTTTGGTCAGTGCTCGTTCGATACACCGGGTTTCCAATTATACATGTCAATTATTCTTTTGTTCTGTTGAAGCTAAAAGCGTCTCTAATTTGTATCGCGGTTGTATTCTCCTCTGTAGGTACTTCCCAGATGGCATCGATATCTATTTTGAGAATGTAGGTGGTTCAATGCTCGAAGCTGTTCTTTACAACATGAGATTAAAAGGACGAATTGCTGCGTGTGGAATGATTTCTCAGTACAACCTTGAGATACCCGAAGGCGTGCGCAACTTGTTCCTCATTATTGGCAAGTCAATCCGAATGGAAGGGTTCATGGTATTCGAGCACTATGGCAGCTATCTAGAGTTTGAAGATAAGATTGTGCAACTGATAAAGGAAGAGAAAATTAAGTATGTGGAAGACAAAGTCGAAGGCCTTGAGAATGCCCCTGCGGCACTTGTAGGCGTCTTCGAAGACCGAAATGTTGGAAAACAGTTGGTGGTAGTGGCCCGCAAGTAACAATTGCTATTAGTTTATTTAAACCTTCATTTGAAAATAACGTGTTGAAACTTTGAAGAAGAGGAGGTTGTTCTCTTCATATATAACTTATGCATCTTTTTTCTTTTACAGTTTATGCATCTTGTAGCAAGTGATAAAATAAAGTTTGCAACTTGGTTTTGCATTGTCACATTTATTTTTTGTTTCTAGTTTTTGATGAAATTGCTCAGATAATATTCTAAACTATTTATCTTTACTAACTATTTTCTGACAATATTCTACTTAAACTTTATGTTATAGAAATGATTATATATTATTATTATTCATTGTTTAGTTTTATCTATTACTGTGGAAAATTTAATGCTTAATATTCTATTCGAATTTATGGAGACGCAAGGCTATCATACATTTTAGAGGATGATATGAGAGAGGAGATGCTTATTTATTCAATGACAGAGCTAGCCCGATGATCTCTTGGGTTGTGGGCTATGAACATTGAAGTCGTCTGTGGACGTCGTTGTGCCGGAGAGAAGGGTTCCTCTGGGACCAGGGATCCTGGATCATTCCTAATCCAGAGGTGAGTGAATCATGAGGATCCCTATTCAGATCCTCTGGTCTACAATCAGTGGATCAAGACTGACCCACTAATTGTGGACTAGAGGATGCTTCAGATTTATGGACGGTACTATAGAGATGGACAACTACGGACAAAGATGAGGTGTCCAGTGATTGTGGACCGTTGGATCTGATCAATGAGATCATTAGGAGGGCTCGCAGTTCAGATCCAATAGTCCACAATCACTGGACAGGAATGATCGAGTAATTATGGATCAGAGAATTTGAACTGTGCTTAAGGCATATGCTATTAAGATTTATCTGTGCCTAGGCCCAATTTTATTAGGACCTATTTTTATTAAAAATTTTAAAATAAATTTAATAATTAATATTTGCATCTAACTATGTCCTACATTACGCCGCTTCAATTTCACTTCAATTTTACTTGCTTCGATATCCGCTCCAGTACAGTGATCTCCAATTAATTCCAATAACCATCATTTAATTATATATTAATTATAATTATTATATTTAGTCTTGAAAATCTATCTAGATCTATAATATAAGATGGAATATTATTTTGTTAATCTCATTAGTTGTCTATATTTTTTTCACCCTTTTGATGATTTTCTAAGAAGATATCTTTCTCCTCCCTCACTAAGCAATAATTTTTTTTCGCTCTTTATTCTTCTCAAAATGTTCTTTATTATTTTGTATAAATGATAAATTATGAATGTAATGAATTATGAGCTCAAACATGGTTGAGAACATAGATTATTAGAAATTGTATGAGATTTTTTTTCTTTAGATGTAACTAAATTGTTACCATCATGATTAATGCACTAAAAAATTACATTTTATATAAAAATATTTTTTTAATTAATCTTTTATTTGAAAAAAAATTAAAGCTATCTTATCGATCCCAAGTCCGAATAAAAAAAGGTATGGAAAAAATTTAATTTTTGTTTAAAAAAATATTAAAGGCCTAAAATTGTTTTAGTTTAGGGCTTTATAAAACCTTGAGACGGGCTAGGATGCATAATAGCAAATTTTTTTCGTCAAAATTAGTTGAATTGTGAAAGAATTTATAGGAGTGTACATATTGATATGTACAAGACATTGAAGTATATTCAGATATGATACTTTATCCGACATCCTACATGAATCGTTTATATTCTTTAAAAAAAAATTGAATCTCTCAAGCACTTAGTTATTGTGTACTCTTGGGCTTATGATATATATATTTTTTAATTATCCAAAAAAAGAAAATATTTTTCCTAAAATTGAAATAAAATATAAATTATAGATATAATAAAAAGCCTAAATTAAATTATAGTAAAATTTATAGGATATTTACACGTATTTAGAATTTAAAATTGGTTATGTGGATGAAATTTCTTTAGGAAATTATATTTGACAAAATACAAAATACAAATAATTTAAAAAACAGTTATCACATTTCAATATTTGCTGGCTTAGAAAAATAACTCATAAAAGGTCATGAAAGACAATGATTTAGAAAAAAAAATTAAATAAATGGAGAGTATTAAAAATTAATTAAAGCTGTTTCAAGTAGAATTGGGCCAGCAGAAATGCAGAATCAAATGTATAGGGGTCATTTAATAATATTTAAATTTTAAAGAGTATGTTGAAAAATAAGTTAAACCTTGGGGCATTTTGAAAATTTATCTCCCATTACCCTGTTACGAACGAGAACCCACAGACACACCCAGCCACGCCGTCTCACGCCGTCACTCACCTCAACTCGCGCCCTCGCCGCCTGCACGCCGATCACAGTAATTTTTTTCCTCCGGCCGCCTCCCCGGCCATCGCCACCGGCCGTCCCTCCGCCTCCTTTCACCCGACTCCCGTCGTCATAATCCACCTGTGGACGACTCCGACCTCTCGACGCCATACCCTACCGCGTATTCCTCGAAGACGACGGCGAATGACCATCACCAAAAGGAACAGCCGAACAGGTCTCCTTCCGTCTCACTTTTGAAGAAGAGCATTATATTGGACTTGGATGCCTTTAGGTTCATATTGCTTGTCTGTTTATAGGATAACATAGAGAACTAGTATATTTAGTTAGCCTTGCTACAAGGTCTATAGACCAATTATATTACTTTAACGTCTTCTGTCGACTAAATGTATTGTTTAACCTATTCAATGGTCTAATTAAATGACCTGGATGTTACTGTAATTACTTGGTTAATCCCCTTTTGAGCTAGGTCTATGTGTTGATTGGTTTTTCTTTCTTTTAGCCTGTTTCTTTGGTTCCTCCATCTCAAGCTTGGCCTATGTGGAGAGCAAGCACATACCACCACTCCACTCCCAAAGATGCAAGTCAAGTTCGGGTGTCTTTGCTGGGGCTTCAGTGCTTATGTCTTTAGCTGGTGGAGTGGAACGTTATGGAATAGTACAATAGAGTCAAATTTTTTTTAATGATTCTTGAAGGTGTGGAATTGTCATTTTTCTTTGGTTACCATGTTGAATCAGAATTGCAGTGACATGGATTTGAAATCCCAACTAATAGATCTGATTTTTCCTCAACCAATTTAATCCTAGAAATTAATCATTTAGACATTCAATTAAACTAGAATTTTGGATAAACAAACTAAAGAGAAACAGACATTAGTTGAATTCATCTTGACATGCTTGATGCATGCTGAAGCGTGCCAGAGCATGTTGAGTGGTTTTACCAGAATAGTATTCTGGCTATGTTGCGGGCATGGCAAGAAATTTCAAGCATTTCAATGCTCAATCATTTTGCTTTGAATTTCCAGATAGGTGCAAGTATGAACCTATGGTATTTGCTAGATTGTTTTCCTTTGATGTATATTTCACTGCTATTGTGCTTATTTGTTGAAATATTTTGAACTTATATTAAATCTTTGTTCTACTAATTTTTAATCTGTTCCTCTTGTTCTTGTTGAAGAATTTTCTTTTTGAATAGAAATGGAATGGAGAACTTTAAAAAATTTGAACTTTTAATTATATAGTTTGCTACTTTGATGCAATAGTATATTGATTGTCAATAACATAGCATCAACATATTTGATTTTTTTAAATGTTCTTTTCCAAGGAGAAAATAATGTTTTTTGCTGATTCATTTTTGATCCCTTTATTTGGACTGCAGTGAGCTATGACTTCTATTTGAGTGGTTAAGGTGTCTATGAGTTTCAGCTGTAGTTATCTGCTAGGCTTCCTCAAGACATTTTCAAGAAACAGAATCAGACTCTTCTCAACATTCAACCTTTCAACACCACCCTCAACATTGTCTCAGTATGCTTACTGGTTGAAGGATTGCAAGACGGTTTTCACCACCAGACAACTGCATCAACAGATCATCAGCCTTGGTCTCCTCCATTCACCTCTTGGCCTCTCTGTTACTTCACAGCCATCTTCACCGTCATTAGGTGTTGGCATTGTAGCTTCATACCTTGCTTGTGGTGCTCTAACTGATGCTCTCACCTTGTTGGAACGTCTCTCGCCCTCACCTGTGCTTTGGTGGAATTTGCTTATAAGGCAATATGTGAAGGAAGGCCACCTTGACAATGCCCTGATACTCTGTCGCTGCATGCAGCGTGTGGGAACTAGGCCAGACCATTACACCTTCCCCTTTGCTCTAAAGGCATGTGGAGAGCTACCTTCATACCGACGAGGGATTGTCCTCCATGCAGTTGTTTGTCGCAATGGCTTTGAGTCTAATGTTTTTATTTGCAATTCAATGGTAGCCATGTACTCCCGTTGTGGTGCTCTGGATGAAGCTTCTCATGTGTTTGAAGAAATTCTATCAAGGGGAATAGATGATGTAACATCTTGGAATTCAATGATAGCAGCGCATGTTAAGAGTAGTAACCCACAGCTCGCATTAGAATTGTTCTCTGAGATGTCACAAAAGGCTAGTAATATTGAGAGTCTAGGGAGGTCAGATGTCATAAGCCTCGTCAACATTCTTCCTGCTTGTGCCTCCCTGAGGGCACTGTCTCAGGCAAGAGAAATACATGGATATGCTATAAGAACTTGTCTTTTTGTTGATATCTTTGTGGGTAATGCATTAATTGATGTTTATGCTAAGTGTGGAATGATGGGTGATGCTTTTAAAGTTTTCAATAGCATGGAGATTAAAGATGTAGTTTCTTGGAATGCAATGGTCACTGGATATTCACAGAATGGTGATTTTGACCATGCCCGAGAGCTTTTTGAGAAAATGACTAAGGAGAACATAGCATTGAATGTTGTGACATGGAGTGCAGTAATTTCTGGGTATGCCCAGAGGGGACATGGGCATGATGCCCTTGCAATTTTTAGGCAGATGCAATTCTCTGGCTCTGAACCTAACGCTGTTACCATTATTTCTCTTCTCTCTGCATGTGCTTCTGTTGGTGCAATTTCTCAAGGAATGGAGACTCATGCTTATTCGCTTAGAAAATGCCTCCTTACATGGGATAACAGTTATTGTGATGGGGAGGATCTAATGGTGCAAAATGCACTGATAGACTTGTATTCTAAATGCAAAAATTTCAAATCGGCACGCTCATTATTTGATTCTATACCTTTGAATGAGAGGACAGTTGTTACTTGGACGGTCATGATTGGTGGTTATACACAACATGGAGATGCTAATGATGCATTAGGGCTCTTCTCTCAAATGTTATTGCAGAGTCACTCGGTACCTAATGTTTTCACCATATCTTGTGCTCTTATGGCTTCTGCTCGCCTTTCAGCATTGCGGCTCGGAAAACAAATACATGCTTATGTGATCCGCAATAGTGTCCAGGGCACTATGCTATTTGTAGCCAATTGCCTCATCGACATGTATTCTAAGTGTGGAGATGTCGATGCAGCTCAAACTGTGTTTAATGTGATATTAGATAAGAATTTTGTTTCCTGGACATCCCTAATGACTTGTTATGGGATGCATGGCTACGGTAAAGGTACTGTTCATCTCTTTGAGGAGATGCAAAAGGCAGGTTTTGTTCCTGATGGCATCACTTTCCTAGTTGTGCTCTATGCCTGTAGCCATTCTGGTATGGTTAATGAGGGGTTAGAATACTTTGATAGCATGAGCAAGAAATATGGGGTCACTGCTGAAGCTGAACATTATGCTTGTGTTATTGATTTGTTGGCTCGTGCTGGTCGGCTAGAGAAAGCATGGGAGATGATAAAAACCATGCCAATGAAACCCACATCTGTGGTTTGGGTTGCCTTGCTTAGTGCATGTAGAATCCATTCTAATGTGGAGCTTGGTGAATATGCTCTCCATAAGTTGCTAGAGTTAGAGCCTGGAAATGATGGCGCATACACATTGCTGTCCAACATATATGCAAATGCAGGGCGGTGGAAAGATGTAGCCAGGATCAGATCTCTAATGAAGAAGCAAGGAGTCAAGAAGAGGCCAGGGTGCAGCTGGATTCAGGAAAAGAAAGGAACTGTCTCATTCTTTGTTGGAGATAGATCTCACCTGCGATCTAAAGAAATCTATGAGCTTCTTGCCTCATTGATTGAACGAATCAAAGCCCTTGGCTATGTGCCGCAGACGGATTTTGCATTGCATGACGTGGACGATGAAGAGAGAAGTAACCTTCTATCTGAGCACAGTGAAAAACTTGCTGTTGCATATGGCATCCTCACCACCTCCCCTGGAACTCCCATCCGTATTACAAAAAACTTGCGAATTTGTGGAGATTGCCACAGTGCCATCACCTTCATCTCTATGATTGTTGACCACGAGATCATACTGAGGGATTCAAGCCGTTTCCATCACTTTGAGAAAGGTTCTTGTTCATGTGGTGGTTACTGGTGATTTTTTTAGAGGTTCTATTATGATGGAACATCTGCATCAATCGGCTTTATTTGTATTATTTTCTTTACCCTTCTTGAATGCTTATAGAGACAGAATTATATTTCTTACCCTGTGGTTGAAAATGCCCTGCTGGATCTAACTTCTTGTGCTATTTGTACCCTTAAACAGAATACAGAATGAATTATTATTTTTTACTTTTATTTCTTTTAATTCTTGTTTGAATAAGCATCTTGCACTCGGAAGCCTATTCTCTTTAGTAAGAAATAAATTTCACGGTGCTTGTATTAATTCTTGCAAGATTTATGCTATCTACCAACACACAAACATTTAGACCAAAGCTTGGTTGCTTAGATATTTAAACTATATATATAGATATATATTTCTTATGTTATTCATGAATTGTTAGCATCATAAAGCTTCTAGAGTTATTGGACCACTTGGAGCTCCAAGCAAGTTTATCATCTTAAGGTTTGTATCTTGAATCATTTCTGCAGATTTTTAATTTGAGAACTGTGTCAAATTGTAATCTAGAATTGCATCTTGAGCTACTCTTTGGTCTCCAGGTGTTGAGCAATATTCTAATAAAAAGCTTTGAATCAGATTTATTTTGTGTTATTCAGATTGGATGGATACTAGATGTAATATTTGGCTAGATCAACCTAAATCAGCTTTATCTTAGCGATTGTATCCAGTATTCAGTGGAAACATGAGTGTACTTTAGTCCATGACAGTCAGTTGATATGCAGCATAAGGAAGTTATGCCACCCAAGGTACAAACTCATGAGGAAGACAAGGTGAGTTTTGATTCTTTTATTATTAATGTCGACAAGGTTTTGCACCTTGTAATCTAATTAGGCTGCTTTGCTTTTGGTAATTTGCTTCTGCAGGTTAAACCACTGATGATGAATATGATAGATAATGTTACATTCGGCTACGATCTTTGGGCAACGGCTAATATTTACATTGTATGATTGTTATGACAGTAATTTTTGCAAGCTGACACATTCTTAACCTCCTTTCATTAGTTGTATACTTTTCATCATCTAATGTTCATTTTGCCACACATATTAGAAACACTGCAGTAAAGTTGTTATTTGCCAAGAATTATTTTCCCGCATTTGCTAAGTGCCGGTTGCTGCTTGGATGATTGTCAATATCAAAATTTTAACAAAAGGAAGACTAATGGAAAGAGGACTTAAACTATGTGATGGTTGTTTCTTTCTGTCATTCCTACCCATATGAAAATGAAGCCCCGTCTCATGAATGGCTTTGGATTATTTGGAAGATCAAAAATAAGAAAATCTTTGAATCTATGGAGAATGAAGGTATGAATCCTGCTACATAGTGCAATAAACTGATTCATGCTTGGTCTGCTAGAAATACCAATCAAGTTGCATGTCCTTGTTCAATTGAGCACTGTTTGATGTTTTCTAGCCATCTTGATAACCTGTTTTATTGCTTCTGCTTGATCTTATATCTGTTTAATTTTGCACAATAAATTTGTTCCCTGCTTTCATTATGAAAAAACAGTGTGGTAGGCCAACTCTTGTCGACACCATCCACTCTCCTTTGCTAGGTATTTTTTTTTAATTATTCATTACAATTTCACAATGGTATTTCATTTAGTTCTATGTTCTTGTCTTCCATATCCACTAGAGATTTCAAGAGGATGTACTTTTTGGACTTTTAATTGAGTTTTTGGTTCAATATGCACTTTTTTTTTTTAATCTTTTCCTTTTGATTAGGTAGCATCTAAAAAGTTGTGAACAAAATACCAAATGTATGCATTCTAACTTCGATAACACATAATATCTAATAAAAGTTACAATATCTATCAAAGAGGATGTGAAAGAAAAATAAAAGATTTCTTTGCATTCTAGTTAGTACATGTGTGAATCTACTTCAAGGAGGTCTGTATTCCAACCAAATTTATGTATTTTGTCAAATGTTGACTGCTTAGCTCTTACTTTTATCCCAAATGTGTAGTTGATCTTGCACTTTTGCTTGTGTACTTAAATCACAATGTGTTCTCGTACCACATTGGACATGAGATTACGCGTAGTGTGAGAGCGATTAAGTTAAACTCTTCTTAATGATTCTACTATAGCCTTTTGTAAGATATCTTTTTGATCTAATTCACTTAAGCTAAGTATTTTTTTTACAACATTCGCGCTAAGCATTGATTAAGTAATGAGTCGCTCCCACTCACATAGAAGAGAGGTGTCCGACCAAAAGAAAGAAGAAATAAAGTAGCTTAGAATTGTAGTACAATCTCTTTTTGCTTTTCCAATTTGAAAGTGCATCGACTTTCATGGTGGAGGAGCCCGAAATGCGATGGCCACCATGCCATGGACTTCTTAGCCAACACGGTAAAACATGAAAAACTGAACTTTAAGGAACTTGACCACCAAACCGCACTCGGTTTCTTTGAGATCTCGAAGTCAACTGATGGATGGAAGTAGACAGACACACACGTTCCATGCATGCTTTGACAATGAATCACTGACTTTTGCAGGTCATCGAGGAAGAATAACGAGTGTGGATAAATAAATTCTTAAGATTATACCTTAAAGATTAACTAAAATATATTTTTGCGTCATCAGTTATGTGCATGCTTACCGTCACACGCTTCTGCATTGAAATTCAACGCCGAACATGGCTTTAGTGCATGGTTGGAGCATTTTAGGGTTGACTACTGATGGTGCTTTACTTCAGTAATGAGTTGCAGAGGCAAGGTCAGCGGGAAAATGGAGGCAATTTATAAGTTCGCACATGTAAAGTAATTTGCGCCACTCTGTTGATCTTTTATAGGCAGATGATTTATAAATCAGTTTATAGTTTTTTCAAATAGCTAATTCGATATTCAGGTTGTATAGTGAAGGTAGATAGCACGGTTGATAAGCTAATTTGTAAAATAATTATTATTGTAAAAAACAAATTGCAATGGAAAATGTGATAATTTTATAAATCATCACAAATTGTGTTGCCATTATGAGGGATTATGTCAACTATTTTTTCAATACTAATGTAATAATCATTGAAATTGATGAGGTCGTTAGAGGAGGTAAATATTGATTTGTGATTTTGTACTTGTGAATTAATGTGCAACTGAAATACACATAAAACAAATACAACAAGAAGCAAACACAAATTGATTCCTTAACGTAGTTCAGAATCTTTGATTCTTACTCCACAATTTACCGTTCTAGCGAAATCACCGCTAGCTTTCTTCTTGTCAGATACTTTACAAGGTGGAGAAACTTCTTAAAATACTTGTTATATATAGCAACACAAAGAAAACAAAGATACAAATACAAGTACAAATGAATATAACAAAAATAACAAGCTTATGCTAATAGAACTTTGCTTTAAACTCTTTTGGATGCTTTAGTTTGCCTCACGAGGACTAGAAAACAATTACACTTTCCTCTAAAACACCCAATAGTCGATTGCAAAAATCTCCTCAAAATCTTTCCTTTACAACATTTAGGTTGGGGCTGATGCCTACCAGTTGACTGTTCATCAACATTAGTTGATTGTTTGATTGAATTCGACCGTTACACTTACAAAATGACTCTTACCAACTCTGATTTGACTGTGAACAATCAATTGTTACTAGTCATCAGTCAATTGATGCCTAAACAATTGAGTGTCGCAACCAACTCAAAAACTTCCGCTGCAACAATGACATCAATTGATTATTACTATACCAATCGACTAATGTCAATCAATCGAGTTGTTCAACCAAGTTTCAAACATTCTATTTTCTACTATAATGTCATTAGTCAATTGTTTAAACTTATCAATCAACCGATGTACCCATTAATCAATTGATCAACCTCATTAATTGATTGATCGTGCAACAACCCCTTTAAACCCTCTCAAACTCCAAATTTGAGGTTTATGATTTCATTAGTCGATTGCTACAACTTAGCAGTCTATTGATACTTCTATTTCAACCTTAACAAAGTTGAATTCTCACATTGTCTAGTATCCAATTGATCTCAACTTACCAAGACTTTCTTTCCTCAACATTCGATCAACCTTGACTTACAAAGACTTCTTGTTGCGTAACATTCAATCAACCTTAACATGTTAAGACTGTTGGATCCGATGGACCGGCTAAAGGAGTGAATAACCTATAAATAGAATTTCTAACTCTCTTGCTCTCTACATTTAGCAAGAACACATAATAAGTTAAATAAAAGAAATGATATAAAAAATAAAGGGACATTATTTTTACTTGATTACGACCTGGGTGGTTATTAATCCAAGGTAGTAGAAGTGCATTAGTAGAAACTATTGAGTTGCAAGGTTGCAAACAAAGTCCAATATTGGAAAGACATGGAAATAATCATGGATTTATAAGAGAAAGATATCTCTATTGGTATGAGCCCTTTTGGGTAGAGTCAAGAGCAAAACCATAAGGGCTTAAACCCAAAGTGGACAATATCATGTCATTGTAGAGATATCAAAATTCTTTTAGAGCTAAAAGACTTGACCATTCTTTTAGATCTAGGGAGGAAGCTTGCTCGAGGAGAAGACCGAAATTGGATTAGGGTGAGCTCAACTCAAGATGGCCGAAGCATCACCCAAGTCAATGGAGGAAAGAATGGTCAACTCTTGAGACTCATGTAATTCCAAAATTAAAAACACCTCTTTTAAAAACAATTCTTGAGACTCATGTAATTCTAAAGGACTTACCTCCAAGTCTTTTAAAATATAGTAGGCATCTACTATTGATGTCCACTTTTGGGTTCTCGGAAAGGCATTGAGTGCATATCGGATTAAGTCTTGATTTGTTATCCCGTTTCTCCAAGGTCGGTGAGTCCGATGATCAACTCCTGATCTTTACATGTAGTTGAACCACTGTTTCTCCTTTTTCCATTCGGAGGTTCATTATCTAATTTTGGAGGATGTTCCGTCTTACTAGCTTGGGCCCCGATATTTCTCTGTGAAGCTCTAGATGTTGGGTCTAAAAGAAATTTAGATATCTCCGTACTGACATGATATTGTCCACTTTGGGCCTAAGCCCTCATAGTTTTTTTTTGGCTCTATCCAAAAGGCCTCATACCAATAAGATATCTTTTTTTTTTATAAACTCATGATCTTTCCCATGTGTTTTCAATGTGAAACTATGTTTGCAACCTTGCAACCCATCAACTTTATGTAAAATTGTATAATATTTAATGCCCGCATACTATATAATTTAGTTCTTTGATGCATCCCTATCATAGAATGACTACTCATAACTGTTGGGGTTGCAAGGTTGCAAACATAGTCCCACATTAAAAATACATGGAAAAGATCATGGGTTTATAAGAGAAAGATATCTCCATTGGTATGAGGCCTTTTGGGTAGAGCCCAAGAGCAAAGCCATGAGG
>JBBPFQ010000017.1:5902287-5914878 GCA_037974815.1 Kaempferia elegans
TCGGCATGCAGTCTCTCTCCTGCATGCAGACAAAGCTGTTCTTTAAAGAATAGTTTTATAGATAAAAAATAACTCCCTCGCGGAGCTGTTTTTTCAAGAACAGTTATGCAAGAACTGTTTTCGAAAAAGCAGCTCCATTGTAGAGCTTTTCTTGCGAAAACAGCTCCATAGTGGAGCTGTTCTCGCAAAAACAGCTCTACAGAGAGCTGTTCTTGCGAGAACATCTCTACTGTGGAGCTGTTTTTCGGAAAACAGCTCCACTGAGAGCTGCTTTTTTTTTAAACAGCTCCACAATGGAGCTGTTTTTTTTTAAAACAGCTCCTGCATAGCTGTTCTTTCAAGAACAGTTGTACGAGTGAGCTGTTCTTGAAAGAACAACTCCACGAGTGAGTTGTTTTTGAAAGAACAGCTCCACGAGTGAGCTGTTCTTCCAAGATCAGCTCTGCGAGTGAGCTGTTCTTGAAAGAACAGCTCCGCGAGTGGGCTGTTCTTCCAAGATCAGCTCTGCTAGTGAGCTGTTCTTGAAAGTGCATGCAGAGAGAGATTAAAAAATTGAAGTTAATGCCGTGTCAGAGCTCCACATCAGCTGTTGCCCATGTTCGCGCACATAAGGATGTGCAGGCTAAATTTTTTGTATATATATATATATATATATATATATATATAAACTTTGTTTAAAATCGCTATAACATGTATTAATTTTGTTCAAAGTTAGAACACAATTTTAATCAAATTGCTCGTAGTTTTGAATAAGGATACTATACATTATAATAATTTTGACAAAACCTATTATACGTTGCATCCGTTTTGACAAAACTACTACACTAGTTAGAATAAGAATACTAATAAAAATAAAGACGTATTTTTTTAATTTTATTCTTACCAACTAAAAAAATAATAAGGAACAGAATTTATAGGAAAATAATTATACAATATTTAAAAGAGGGAAAACTAAAAATAAAATTTTATTGGTTGAAAATATTTAAAATAATATTAATAGAAAATGATGTACAATTTTTTTTTAAAAGAAAGTTGTTATTATACTTGGAATATGTTTTCATACAAATGTTTTCATAAAAATTCCCTAAAAAATTGTATTAGTACCCCAGTCTTGGTCGTCGGTTGCGTGGTATGGAGTCGCCGGAGTGCCCTGTCTGTCTGCAGCCGTACGACGAGCAGCAGGCCGTGCCGCGAGTCCTTGCTTGCGGCCACTCCATCTGCGAGCAGTGCCTCATCGCCCTCCCCCCTCCAAGCCACGCCCTCCCTGACGCCCTCCGATGCCCTGCTTGCACCCAGATCGTCCCCTTTACCCGATCCCTTGGCCCCGCCGCCCTACCTAAGAACATCGATCTCCTCCGCGTCCTTCCTGTCTCCTCGTCCTCCTCTTTATCCCCTTCCCCCGATTCCGGTGCAAAATCCAAGCCATCTGGTACTCTGGAGTTCTTTCCTGTGTCTGAAATCTATCGTCGCCTCTACGCCATCTGGAAAGACTCCATCTTGCCTCAGGAAGCAATATACTCTGTCCCCTCTGGGATCAGAACTGACGAGGTTTTGGTGGCTATTATGCCCTCGCCTCTCGGCCGCCCATGGTTCTCTCGCGCCAACCAGCTCGTAACTCTTCTTCCGGTCGCCTCTGTCTCGTCTTTGTCTAAAGTATCTGAGTGGTTTCGTCTCAGCTATACCGCGCGCGTGTTGGAGGCCCTGAGTGAATTGGATGACGGGACTAGAGCTTCACTGCGTTTTCTAATAGACGCGTCCTGGAAAGAAAGACGCGGGGTTTGTAAGGTTTATGGGGTGTGGATGAAAACAGAGGAAGAAAGTTCAGATCTTTACTTGATTTCTGAAACCTTTGATCGAAGCCTTTCTGATGTATTGAAGGGTGAGAGTAAGCTTAATATTTTTGGAGATACAACTGACAAGTTTCTTGCATTCGTTAATATAGGTTTGGACCTATCTGAAGCAGTGATGGGTTTACATTTTCAGGGCATTGTCTGTGGTTGCTTGACTATTTCCTGCGTCTCTTTGGATGAATTTGGGTATTGCCATATTGATTTTAACAAAGTTTTGCTAGCAAGTTGGAGAACTCAGGAAGATATCAGGTCTTTTGTATCCAGCAAAGGAGGGGAGCATTGTGCCAAGGACAAGTACCAATTATTTGTAAGTCCTGAGATGCTGCTTGTGTATGATGAGGATTCCGGCAAGGATTGTGGATCTGATGGTCCAATTCAATATGCTTCAGATGTTTGGTCATTGGCCTGCATCTTGACCATGCTTATTACTGGGGATGAATTTATTTCTCCTGAGTTATTTGAAAGTTGGTTATCAATGCTTGAAAAAGGGAGATATGAGAATTTTGTTGAACTGTATGATGCTTGGAAGGAAAAAGTCGTATGTAGATTGAAACTTTTGTTACTAGGAACCCAATTTGAGCAAATTCTTCATCTTCTTACATTGGGCTTGAGTTATGACTTGCATAATAGGATTAAAGTCTCTGATATTTGGTATTGCATTGTCCTTACTTCATCAAAAACTTTTCTTCATTATGTTCCTCCTCTAGATGGATTTGTTGCAAAAGATACTTTACTGTGCTGCCTTGTTCTCGGGCATTCACTTTTCTCGGTTAAGAAATCATCACATGCTAGCAACTCAAGTGCTTGTACTACCTCAGATATCAACATTATAGGCAGCAATGTGTCCAATAGCCAAAATCCACAACAGCAGAAAATTGATGAGGACCTTGTTAGAAGAATTCATGGACACTACCCAAAAACCCTGACTCTTGAGGGCCACAGTGATTGTGTAACTGGACTGGTTATACATGGTAAACAATCATTCCACTAAATTTCCATATGTTGTTGGCTTACGTTTTCTACATTTGTTTTTTGCTTTTGTATGTTTGTTGCTTGACAACTACAACTACAACATAAACATATTCATTCTTCTTGCTTTGATAATAGTTTTATGCATGAGATTTACAAGTCACTTTCTAATCCTTTTTTTTCAAATCCTATTAGAAATTGAAAGTTAGAAACTGACGGCCAATGCATCTTCTTTGAAGGGGATTTTCTGTTTAGCTCTTCATTTGACAAGACAATCCGTGTATGGTCCTTGCAGGTACGCTCTTTGCATGCTGCACTTTTTATTGAATGATAAACCATCGTATTTTATTGTTAAGTCAAAGGGATTGACTGGGAGTCACTGCCAAATATCTAATAAAAGTATCTAGACTCTTGCACGTTGAGAGGTAGCTGAAAACAAAAATAAACTATATGATTATTCTTGACCAAAGTAAGAGACTAGGAATGTTATTCCAGGTGGTGCACAATTGTGGGAAATAAAGCCATGTTTTAACATTGTATCTGATTATTCAACATAAGTATTTTTTTAAGTGATGATCTACATTGTAATACATACACCTCCCAAAATTGCCCTGATAACACAAATGTGAATGTTGACTATAAGCGAAAAGGATACTGTTCTAACTCCTCTGGAATTTTGATTTTCAGATTTTATTTCAAATTCTTCCTGAGGAACATTTTAATGTTCTTACCTTTTTGTCTTCCGTGTTGCTTAGGATTTTTCTTATATTCAATCTTTGAAGGGCCATGAACACAGAGTCATGGCTATCCTTGTTTTAGATGACACGAACATGCCAATTTGCATAAGTGGTGACAGTGGAAGTGGCATTTTTGTTTGGAACATTGGTGCATCTCTTGGTCAAGAGCCATGCAAGAAATGGCATGAGCATAACGATTGGCGTTATAGCGGAATTCACTGTTTAGCCCTTTCCTCAACAGGATATCTCTATACCGGCGGAGGAGACAAATCCATTAAAGCCTGGTCCTTGCAGGTGTTATGCCTTTTTCTGCTCTAGTAATAAAAATGTTCTCCATCATTTTGGATTAATTTCTTTTGACTAGTGTCCCTTCTCTTTCTTGTTGTGTTTCCAGGATTACACCCTTTCATGCACCATGACTGGCCATAAATCCATTGTATCTTCTTTGGCAGTTGCTAATGGGGTTCTTTATAGTGGAAGTTGGGACGGAACCATCAGATCATGGTGGCTCCATAACCACAGTCCATTGGCAGTTTTAGGGCATGAGGAACCAGGAATTTCAGCCCCAATTTTATCCATTTCAATTGAAAACAATTTCCTTCTCTCAGCCCATGAAAATGGCATTCTTAAGGTTAGTGGTGTTAAGGCATTATATTTCTTATCCATTCTTGTAGAAATTTATGGCGCCCTTATAAATGCAAAATACTTTCAAGATATAAACTTTACCAAAATCTAAACTTTATTTTTTTTTTATTTCATTCCCATTGCTTTTGGAGTAAAGCCTATATATCGATATATACTTGACATTTTTATATTGCAATTTAGGAATTATAATACTTTTCCTTTGACTCTCACTAACACACACTCTCGCTACTCGTCTTCTCTATTTATTCTTTTTGGTTTCATAACAAGCATAAAAAGTAATATGGTGGGGGAGGGTGGTGGAGGGGGTAGGTGGTGGTGGTTAAGGGCCCTTAATATTTAAGAAGAATCTTGGGTAAGTTATAGTTATAGATTTATTCTAATTTGACTCTATAATTAGCTTTTTTTTTTGAGTATCTACATGTGCGAGTCACATTGGCCACATATACGACTACATAGGCCACTATCTATCCTATTAAAGCTAACTTTGTATAGGAACTTGTATAGGCTAATATGCAAGACAATCCTTTGATGTATGCAAAGGCACATATGGTGCCTTTTGAAATTGTTCTGTAGTCCAAGTTGTATCAATACAACACAAACTTTTAGTGATGGACCATAAATTGGAGTTTCTTAGTACATTAAGAACTCTTTCCTAATACGGCAAAATTTGTGTTAGGTTGGAGCACAATAGGTATGTTCTCACTCCCATGTCAAAAATTGTAGGAGTCCTTTAGGCACTTGTGTATGGTGTGATATCCATCCAAGTGGCTAGAAATTTTCAATTAGGGTATCCAACTCTTGCATATAACATCTTGAACTCGTAGATTTACATTTTTGTTGAATGCCTATTGTTCAAATTTCAAAGCTTCATCTTGTGAGAATTTCTAAAACAGGCAACCCGATGCACAAAACTCCTATTAATGTGGGGTTCTAAGATCGGACTACATTTGGGTCTATTATATGTAGCCTTATCATGCATTGTAAGAGGCTATTTCCGCGTCTCGAACTCGTGAAGACATGATCATACAACAACTTTACTATTGCACCAAGGCTCCTCTTTACCCTTCTAATGAATTTCTAAGAGAAAAAATAAATTAGCACCCAATGCACATATTAGACACACTATAAATAATTTAAAACATTAATTTATAATGCCCTAGTGCTTGATGGATCTATGCTCCTTAGAAAGCATTTTATTATGGTTTTGCTGTTCATTTGAAACGATGGCTAAATGATAATGATGAATGAAAATATGGTGTCTTTTCTAAAGATATTTGTTACATTCACAAGCAAATATCCGATTGAATACCCTAGTGACCACTTAGTGAGAAAGAATGATCAGACAGATGTTCATGATTTAGACTTTATAAAAGTTTATATTTTTGTTTTATGTGTAAGGGTAGGATGAATTGATATCTGATTTTAGATATAGTATATCAATTAGATTGGTTGTGAGAAGATACATATAAAGGAGCACAAGAAGAATTAGAGATCTATGACATCATTATTTTGGAGTAGTGATCCTTGCACTCAAAATGCATTCTAGAGTTTACAAATAGAAATATGTGCTAATGAACTGGGATCTAACAAACATTGGATTAAATTTTGTTAGAGAGGAGGGACCTAACTCATCTGAGAGATGGGTGGTATTTCTCACAGAGTTGGATAAAGTTGCAAGAAGCAGAGAAGAGGGATATGATGGATCGACATATAAGTTTAGAGAAGGGTAATAACTGATAGTTTGGTCTTTTACAATTGATTAGTACACAACAACAAAAAGGCAACAAATACAAAATTTAAGAACAATAAAATAAGTAATGTTAATAAGATAGATTTTTATTTGTTTCAAAAACCCAAACTCCTACTCCCTACTCCGTGATTTCTTGGATACCTTTTGGAGGTGATGGAGAATTTTAGGCACAAGAGTAGAATTACAAACAGAGGGAAAAAAAATCATAAAGTAGCTGAGATAGTCTATTCTTTGCTCATCGGAATCTGAAGACGAGGATGATGGAACTCCAATATTGGGTTCTTGCTAGGGCATTCATTGTCATTCCGATGAGATCCCTATTTGATAGATTTTCACCAACACTTGTTAGTTCAAAATAAGTTGTTTATACCTTGAGTGTAATTCTTTTATTAATTTCTAAGTTTGATATTTAGGATATTTTTGTTATTTTTTTAGGATTTCTCTTAAGAAATTTTTGTTTTGGGTAAGATTTCTTTTCTTTCTTTACAAGATAGGAATTATATGAGGATTTCTTTCTTTTCTTTGAGTCTTAGGGTGTAGAGTCATATAAATAATCGGTTGACTTGATGTGAGATAGTTTTTGATCAATACTAATTAGGCCACATCGTTCTTTTCCCCAAAGCTGAGTAATTTTTGGATGCCTATTTTCTAGTATTCGTGCGCGAATCAGAATGTTTAGAAGATTATTTCCGGTATTTGTTCGTGAATAATGGATTCGATAGTCGCTTCCCGTATTCGTGCGTGAATCAACTAATTAGATAGTTATTCGCCGTATCAGTTTGGTATCAGGGCCAAGTCGATCTTGAGGAGTCATGCCGGCAAGAAGATAACAACTTGTTGATGACATCAATAACGTGTAGGAACGCGATATGAAGAAGCATGTTTGAGTTATTGGTGAATGGGGAATGGATGGTAGGGTTTATGTAATTGATTGTGGGAAGGATGGCTATTGTGATGTTTGAAAACCAAAATAGAAGAAATCTGGTCCAATACAAAAACAATCACCAAACAAACTCGGAGGAAGAAAGTTTTTATTAATAAGGAATATGTGGACAACAAGATTGAAATAACTGGTGATCCAATTTACAATGAAGACGAGACCGAGTCAATTAGCGAATCAATTTATGACGATGATGTGGATGAAATTGATCATCATGTCTCTGGTCTAAAGGGTATTTACTTTCAATTAGAAAATTAGCCTTATTGAAATCGGAGAATATTTCGTTTGCCCTCCCCTCAGATCCACCATGGGGAGCCTCGACCTCGCGAAGGAGGTGGACGAGGACTTTGGTGGTGCGTTGTGGCTGTCAAAGTTCCTCGGCCTCCATAGCTTACGAGATCATGTGGATGCAGGTGGTGGGGAAGTGGCCCGAGAAGGTCACCGCCCGCCTTGATCTCGGCTTCCTTAACGTCCCTTTTTCCACCGAGGGCAAATCCAACGTTGATGGGATCTTCCCTCCGCCCTACTACGAGTAGTTCTAGTTCAATAAGGATTTCACGGAGTACCGGAACTTGGATGAGTGCTTCGCGTATATTGAGAACTTGATGATCGAACATGAACCGTTCGATGGCCTGATGGGGTTCTCCCAGGGCCTGATCCTCTTGTCGACGCTCATGGGTCTTCAATCTTGGAGTTTGGCGTTGACGAGGGTGGTGAGGCTGAAGTACTTGGTCGTGATAGGATGGGCAAAGTTCTAGTCTCCGGCGGTGGCCAAGAAGGCGTACCTGTCTCTGCCAGATTGCATATCACTACATTTTTTAGGTGACATGGACTGCTTAAAAACATTTGGAGAAGCACTGTTGGAGTCTTTTGTGAATCCTTTCGTCATCCGACATTCGAAGGGCCACACGGTCCCAAGACTTGATGAGAAAAGCATAGAGATGATTCTTGAATTTCTGGACAAATTCGAGCCCTGGACAGCAAAGAAGTCAACAAGTATTGCCCACAAAATACTGGGTCTTCATAAGTGGCAAGGTTCTATTCATTTTGCCGAAACAAAAGCCTTTGAATTCTTCAAAGACAAGGATCTCCAACTTGAAGAAGCAAGCTGTACAGAGGCCTTATTTTTCATGAGAAGTTATGGTTATGCCCGACAGATCGGTCATTACATTCTCCCTGGTGTCCCTGTTGGTACAAAACCTATGAGGAGAGTTATGGAGTTCTTCCCAAGGTCAACATCCTACAACTTGTGGAGTGAGTTCTTTTCTTCTGAAAATGGTGATATGGTTGATGCCGTTGTCCAATTCATGGGTGAATCTACTGATGGGACTTTTGCAACTTGTCTAAAGAAACCTGATAGAGTTGAAGTTGGAACCTATTTCGTATTGAAACTGACAAGGTAACTTTTGATGGTGCTATTCCTGAAGCTAGAGTTATTCAGCAGTTCATTGCCAAAGAAGGCAATACAGCAACTCTTGGGACCAAAGTTGCTATTATCTCTAAGTCTGCTCCTACTGACACTCATGTAGCACCATCAGATGAGATAACCTGTAAGGATACTTCACTTGCCGTTCCTGTCGTTAAGAACAATGATACACAAGTGCCAAAAATGGAAACTCCGATCAAAGAGAAGCCAAAAGTACCCACTCCTCCATGCCCTAACATCTCACCTTCAGAATCTCAACTTCCTCCCAAGGAAAGGGAAAGACGTGTTCCTATGCCAAGACTAAGGAAAAGAGTTGCTACATGGTTGATGGATTCACAAAATACATTCACATTATTGACCACATTTAATGAAGTGGACATGACTAATCTGATAAAGCTTTGAGCTGAATACAACGATGCCTTTCTGGAAAGCATGGTGTGAAGTTGGGTCTCATGTCCGGTTTATTAAGGCTGCTGTTTCTGGACTCCAAAACCAGACAGTCATTAATGCTGTCATTGATGGCGATGACATCATATACCAGGATTATATCGATATCATTATGGTTGTTGGTACACCTAAGGGCCTCGTGGGTCCAGTTATCCGTAATACTGATAGAATGAATTTTGTAAAAATAGAAAAGGAGATCTACTACATCACCGAGGAGAGCAAAAAAAGCTGTAAAAAATTCCCTCTTTTTGGAGAAACTGAAGAAGAAAGGCTACTAAGTGCTCTTCATCATCGACGCCATCAAGCTAGTGGAGAAGTGCCTAAGAAGTTAAGATGGACAATGTCATGCTCGATGGCGGATTGATGAGGATTCCCAAAATACATCAATTATTAATAGATCTTGTCGAGTTGATACCAAATGATCTTTCTTTAGAACTACCATCTTTTACTATTCTAAATTCAAGGGTGAATTTTCTCCATCCTGGGGAGAATGATACAAACAGAAAAGCAATTCGAGAAAGTAATTTTAATGATGCAGACAGAAGAACAAATCGAGAAAGCAATTTCAAGATTTTTATTATTTTTATCGATTTTGGTATTTAAGATATTTTTTTATTAATTTCTAAGTTTGACATTTAGGATATTTTTGTTAATTTCTATTTAGGATTTCTATTAAGAAATTTCTTTTTTGGATTTCTATTTTTTCTTTACAAGATAGGAATTTTGCTTCATAAAAGTGAATTAGTTTGATACCATTTATTAGATCAGGATGGTGGTGGAGGGGTTTACACCAAAACTCGCCTGCAATGTTAATGTTGTACAAAAAATTATGCACAATAGAAATAAAGAATAACTAGAAAATCAAACCAGAATGACGCTTTTAATTTACATGGTTCACAACCCTCAAGTTGCGACGTCAACGACCTATGCACATGGAGTCTACTATTTTTCTCCTCTTTAGTTAAGTACTGGAGATGAAGAAACCTCTTACAATAATCAACAATACAAGCAATAATATAGAAATGATGTAGAATAATGAATTTTGAGGAGACAATATAAAAGATGTGTTTTGTTCTTGTTGGATTGCCCTTCTCGTAACCCTTTTAGCTTTTTTTATAGCCTTCATATTGAATACTGCTATTTGCTGATTTGACAACCATCAATTGATTGAATGTCACCCATTAGTCTACTGATCTTGGGATCTTATTTGAATCGTGCCATTGGAATTTTCATCTTTGACTGTTTGAATTGATCGTTGCTCCAGTTGATTTCTGGACATTATGTTCTCTTCTAATAAAGTTTAGTTGACTAAAAAATATTTTGTTTTAACATGAGTCGACTCAGCCAGACTCTACAACATTCTGTTCATTCGTCAAGGTTTGATACCAACAAACCATAATACTCTAAAAAGACCTAGCTTAGGGCATATGGATATGATCACAAGTTGACTGGATGTTATCAATTGATTGATGCCCTAACTTCAATCAGTTCTAAAGGCGAGTTTGCCTAAATCTCTTGTCTACCCTTCCTCCCATATTCAGTTTACTCTACTCACATTTCATGTGAAGTTCATCTAAACTTTGAGGTCTTCTCACATCCCTAGGATGCAACGAGCACTTGGTTCCTTCCCTCACTGTCCTTTACATAATTCATTTCCTTGGTTTATTATGCTCTAATGCTCCTTGTCCCGTGATCCCTCAAATGCATTATCCTTCTTCGATCATATAGACCGCAAGCTAGTGAGCCATCACAACCGGTATATTTGGTAGACTCTGCACAACTTAGTACATAAGTGAGATAAACATAAAGATAACTAAAGTTGATCTTATCAAAACCCTTAATGCCTAACTGCAGAAGGGGACGATAGTCTTAACATGGGAGAGGAGCCTCAATATTTAAGAAGATACTTGACAAGTTATAATTATAATTTTATTTTCATTTGCCCTAAACTTGATCAATTAAATTATAATTATAATAACTATTGACATTTTTGAAAATTTACATGCGTTGAGAAAACCTAATTAAACACAAGCAATTACTAACTACAACAACAACCAAACCTTATCCTACTAGGCGGCTAGTTATGAATCATTTTATGCCATTGAGCTCTATCTCCTATTATATCATTATATATTTAAATAGATTTTATTTTATTATTGTCAACCAAATCTTTTTTTAATCTTTTTCATCCTCGTTTGATATGTATATTTGTCATGGTTTCACGTTGCCTAACTAGAGCATTTATTGGTCGTCTACATATCTGTACGTACCATCTTACACTTGTCTCTCAGAGTCTTTAATAGATGCAATCCCAACTTTCTATCTCATGTTTTCATTTCTTATCCTATCCATTCTCATTTGTCCACACGTCCATCTTATATCTTCATCTCTGCAACTCTTATCTTCTGCTCATGTGCTTGAGTCATAGTCAGCATTTAGCTCCATATAACATAGCAGATATAATCACCGTTTTGTAGAATTTTCTTTTAAGTTTAGAGGTACTTTACAATCTTATAGAACACCCGATATTGTCCTCTATTTCAACCGTCCTGTTTTTTTATCTAAGATATCTTTCTTAATATTTTCATTTTTTCATTTTTTTTTTAAAATAATCCTAAATACTTAAAGTTCTAGTTACAGACAATTCGTCATCTTCTATTTTAATAATGTCTAATATTACTAAACTTAAATTTCATATATTCTGTTTTTATTCTATAAAACGTAAAGCTTTCACCTCTAGCGTTTCCCACCAAGATTCGAGTTTAGTATTTACTCTTTGTGTCTCATCTATCAAAATAATATCATATGCAAACAATATGTACCACGGTACTGTATCTAATTGGATGTGTCTAGAGTTCGTTCATGATCAGTGTAAAAAGATAGAGACTTAAAGATGATGATGTAAGCCTATCATTTTAGGAAATGCTTCGGTTAATCCATATGAAGTTTTCACTATTGTCGTTCAATATATGTTACACTGACACATCTTTTTTAGAATTCTCCAAATAATTTCTCTTGGGACTCTATCATTAACTTTTTATAGGTTAACGAATATCTTGTGTAGATATTACTTTTATTCATGAATCTATTGTCGACCTTCTACGCATGAATCTAAATATAATTTAAGTTTAGCAATATTAGACGTAATGAGATAATTATTAAGATAGAAGATGACGAATTGTCTAGAATTGAGACTTATAAATATTTGACATCATTTTTGCAAAAGAATGGAGGGATTGAGAGAGATGTCTTATATAGAATACGAGCAGGATGGTTGAAATAGAAGAGAGCGTCGGGTGATTTATATGATCATTAAATACTTTTAAAATTTAAAGGAAAGTTTTATAAAATTACAGTTAGACTTGCAATATTATATGAAGTTGAATGTTGGGCTATGATCGGAGTACATGAGCAGAAGATGAGAGTTGCATAGATGAGGATGTTAAGGTGGATGTATGAACATACGAAGATGGACATAATAAGAAATGAGAGTATTAGAGAGAAAGTCAGAGTTGCATCTATTGAGGGAAAACTCTGAGAGACCGTTTAAGATGGTATGAGCACGTACTTAGACGACCAATAAATGCTCTAGCTAGGCTATGTGAAACTATGATAAACATGCATATCAAACGAGGAAGATAAAGATAAAAAAAACTTCGTAAGCAATAATAAAAAAAGATAAAATTTATTTACGTATAGATGAAGATATAGTAGGTGATAGAGCTCAATGGCGTAAAAGGATCCATATAGCCGACCTCACCTAGTGGGATAAGGCTTGGTTGTGCTGGTCCCCAGGTTGGTTTGATGTGACCAACCAAGTTAAGTTA
>JBBPFQ010000017.1:5940337-5952957 GCA_037974815.1 Kaempferia elegans
TTTTTCCTCCTTTTTGTCCTTTCTTCTTTCTTTCTTTTCTTTTCTCTTCTTTTCCTTTCCTTTTCTCTTCTTTTTCCCTAGAGATTTTTTTTCATCTTATATTCCTTTCCTTCCTCAATCTGCACCTCGAAGTAACTTATAATCGAGCTTTAAACAAGTTAATAAATAAATGTATTCAAGAATTATTCATAAGTTTTATTAATGAAATTTAGTGAGTTGAGCTCACTTGTGCTAGAATTTGTTTATTTTATATATATTTTAATATTGAAAAAACATCAAACTCGCACACAACCATCCAACTCATTAACAACCTTATCTACCGCTATAAAGGTAAAAGAAAAAAAAAACAAAATCAAGCTTTAGACAATTAATAAAAAAAATTATTCAAGAATTGTTTGTGAGCTTTGTTGATGAAAATCAATGAATTGAGCTCACCAAATTTTAAATTTATTTTACACATATTTTAATATTGAACAAATATAAATGAGCTATTATGAAGCATATCTATCAAGTTTGGCCACAAACATTCTCCTCATATGGATTTCTGTCTACCACTTGCATAAAAGCAATAAGAAAGTTGCTTTGAGTATTTGTATGAGAGGGTGCAACTCAATGCTAACAATTGGTTTACTTTGATGAAGATATGGATGAAAGGGAAGAATCACAAAATTGCAGATGAAGCTTCATTATTTATGTACACATTTTTGTCACTTTCCCACCTCTCCCTCCTATCTTCCATTCAAGTAAATGTACCCTTAAAGAACATTTCCTTATATAAAATTCCATACTTTGTTAATATGAAACTCAACTAAGAGCATTAAGAATGCAATCCTTCCAAAATTTAGCTCTTACATGTGCCTATGGGATAACATCATATCAAGTTAATCGCAAATGCCTTGAATACCTTATAAAAATGCATAGAAGTATTATCTACCATCACCTATAAAATTAATAGGAAAATATCAAGAAACCTTTTGGTTTATAATAAGTATAAACTAAGAGACATTTTAAATAGAACTATCAAAAAAAGAGAGAATAAAAGATTTAAAACCTTATAGGCAATTATGTGTGCAATGGGAAGCCCCTGATTTCCATTTTGAGCAAAGAGTGAGATGTCTCCCACAAGATCTAAAACCTTATGGCGACAAGGCTCATCAGAGAAACGTAATGGTGGATTCAACCAACCAGCAGTGGCACTGAAATAACAATGATATTTAAAGAAAAGAAAATCAGAAAAAGCCACAACCTCAAACTTTCATGAATTATCAATACGAGATGCAAAAACAACATCAACCAGACAACAAGGGTGGTAATACAGCAGAAGAAAATTTAAAGAAGTAGATGATGGGTGCATTAAGCATTGCTTCACATTTTGCCTTAGGGAACCGATCTATGAAAGGTGTTGTAGTCTGAATGGCATCAAATATATGGATGAAACTATCCTTCCCAAAGTTAAGCTTCGAATATACTAAACAGTGTCAACAGGCGGATGAAACATTTCTCAGTGCAAGGACAAATAGATACACACAGCTAAAGTCGGAGTTTTGAGTCAGTCCATGCAAAAGGTCAAAATGTGCCATCGAGAAGGAATGTTACAATCCTACCATAGACTAAAGATTTTCTAGGAAAAGGAAAGGAGTAGTCTCTAAGAAGCATGGACTTCTGCATATCAAGTCTTTTTTTTCCTAATGTTGATTATGTAGGGTTTATTATTGATAGAAGGCCCACTTTATTTTTTGTGCATATCTCACAAGCAACTTGGTAACGTAGAAAAACAAGAAACAAAAAGTATAGCTTGATTTAGTATTGAAGTCCAGTACACAGCAATAATGCATGAAGTTGTGAGATGATGCAGATCAAGTCCTCCCTTGATTATCTTAATTTTAGCAATACTAAATGAATATACATAGTGTCAAGCAAGCCGTCATTTACATTGCTAACAATCAAGTGTTTCATGAATGCTCAAAACACATTGAGACTCACTGTCGCTTTATTTTAAATCATTATATCTGAGAAGACCAGTATGTCATATACTCTTTCAAAGACCAAATTGCTGATATGTTTACTAAACCTCTTCAACCAAGTCTTATGTTTCCATGTAACAAGTTGGGCATGCTAAATATTTGTACTCCAGCCTAAGGCGGTGTTAGATAAAATATGTATAAATAACTTAGTCTTGTACTTACCTAAAACAATTTCCTACTTTTTAGATTAATTAGTTATTCTGGAGTCTATAATAAAAAGATATAAAGTTCTGCTATTCAAAATATTGTCACATAATTCAATTTATTCTCACAATAAATCCACAAAAGGGAAGATTGTACAAGAATGTACCTTGGGAAGGTAAGTATAAGATGTTTTATAGTAATTGATTTCTTTCAACATAGATACTGAAGTTAAATTTTAAGGGTTAAGTGTGACTTCTCAGCTTGAGTTACTGTTTTTGTGCCACCCTAGTGGAAAAACTCATTATACATTTCTTGTGTAAGGTAACTATTAATATCACCTAGAAATTTTCAGAATCATGACATTACTTTCTATACATCTTTTCATTCTTCTTTAGATTAGTAAATTTATATGACTAAGAATAATCTGATCTTTTTCTCTGTGATAATCAGAAACTGTTGAATCTTAATTTAAGTTCTTTAGGGATCCCTTTGCGGTCCATTTTAAGTTGATTGTTTGAATAATTATCTCTGGAAAATAATTAATGATCTATAAGGAAACATGGTACATTCTTCAGTATAAGCTTTTGAAGATACACGAGAACATAATGGGAGACTACACCTGCAAACAATAGCATTATCAACTGATCCACCCTTAATTAGCCCAGCCTGGCGCATTCCCTCAACCTGCAGCCCATCTTTCATTGTTATTGAATTTGAAGAAATGTGTAGATATCAAAATGAAGAAATTAGTAATTAAGGCCAATATATTAGTGGCTAAGAGTACACACAAAATAAAAGCAAGAGTGTACATCAGTAGGGCATTAAATCCAATGAACGAAAGATTCCTACTTCTCAGTGATCCTTAATTAGGAGGTGGTCTTGAAGGTCAAAAATATGTGCAAGCGTTTTGTCAAACATCTAGGGTGCATGCTACAAGGAACATGTGGGTTGTGAAGATTATATTATTTTTTCCATAAGTACTTGTTTAAGATTGTAATCTTTTTAGCTGAAATTAATAGCAAAATGTAGAATGTAGAGAACATCATTAACATTTTACAGCACAAATAAGTCATATTAATCCTATATTTTGAAAGCATGACAAAGCAATCGACACATTTTGTAGCTGAAAATAGGAATTGGTTGGTATTAAATGTGACAATGTTTAAGATTTAAGTTTGTGTATAAATTATAGTCTTCCTATTATAAAATGTTTTTATTGTAGAAATTTCTCTTCATAGTGTAACAAAATAAACTCTTTTTATGTCTATATGATTTGTAATAATATGAACATAATACTTATTATCAAACTATCTAAAGGTTACAAACATTTTGTTATTTTTTTCATGTTATGAATCCGACAAGATATTTTCTCATAAAATCATGCTAGTTTCTTAAATGATAATTATACTTAGTTTTTTCTCCCTTTTTTACAGGAATTATAAGCATGAATACCAAAGTAAATCAAGAAATGTAGCAACAGCTATACATTTTGTCAAAATATGATAATGAAATATTTTGTCTGTGTGATTTTGATGATAAATTTCAATTAGCAGTAGAGGTTTAAAAATAGGATAAGACTTTACAGTGATGATTGTTTATTTTCTTTCACACTAGAACATTACTATATATATCAACTAAGGATGAAGTCATCCCACAAAATGCACCGTTTTTATTGTTTAACAAATTATTGTTTAATTAACTTTTTATTACATTTCTTATATTTTGATTTTCAGAACTTTCCTGGAAAGGACATCAACCAAATACTGATGAGGTGCATCTAGTTTTAGTCACTGACATTTAAAGCTTTCCTAATTCAGTCTTAGTTAGATGACATGACTCACGAGTATTACCTATCCATTGTTGAACAATGTCGGAAAAAATTGGTAGTAAAAAATCATGGATATTTAAACTCGGTTTATTTTGTTCATAGAGAACAAGTGCACTAGAAAATGAATATTCGCAAATTGAGAATTAGGCAAACCTCTTCATAGATGCAAAATGTCCTTGCAGAAGCTATTTCTTCACAGTATATAGATTCATCAACGAAAGAAGAAAACCACTGGGTGGCAATTGCTGGTATCTGTTAAATGTTAATCATGAAAACATGAATCAAGTTCATAGAACATAATCATATTTCCCATGCCCCATTTTGTTTATCCACAAATTCTTGAACAGATGGCAAACACTTTTATCTTGCCTGAACCATTCAACTAGGTTCTTATCTGAGATAGCTTATATCATATAAGCTGCTAAATGAATTTCAGATGGGTGGGGGGTTTCAAACATAGTGATAAAGATCACAATAATGTAGTGATACAAGAGAGCTTCAGATGAACTCAAGAAAGCTGAAGATCAAAATAAACCAGATGTTAATGCAAACAATACCTTGGAAAAATCTATTCCATATGTGATGTGGATTTTTGGAGAAGGGAAGGCAATCAAGAAAGAATTTCTGTGCCAGAGATAAAGTGGTTCATGGAGTTTTGGTACTAGTTTTTCCAAACTGCAGCCATTGTGATCATTGGCAACATACAACCCAGCTTCTTTTATTGCCTCCACCCATTGCTTAGCTGATCCATCTAACAAAGGAACCTGCATATTAGTAAACCAGTCAATGACAATCTCTTTAAGAATTTTTGAGATAGTTGAAATAAGTTCAACTATGCCTTCCGAAACTATCTTGGCACTAGACTACATGAATAGGAAAAAGATAAAGGGAGCAGCATCTCAAGAATAAACAGCAAAGTGCAATTGTTTCTTTACAAACAATCCCATGGTACAATGTAGGAATGAAATGTCAAGAAACAAAAAGTGGACATTTAATAAAGATTTTCTTGATATATTTAACCAGAATAGCATGCATAAGATAATCTGATAGATCATACACACTTGTTTTTAATTAAATTCCTATTATTGATTGGTCAAAGTAAAACATAGTCCTCATATGAAATGCCATCCTCATAATGAAGTCATGTCCCAACTATTTGGGATAGACTTTATGGATTATCCTTCTGTTGAACCCTTTGTAATAGTACATCTTTAATAATATTCAGATATCTTACACTACTTTCAATTATGTTACCTAAAATTTACTCTAGTGTCCCTCTATCGCTCATGCCTTCAACATTAATAAAGTCATCTAGGGTAACTATAAAATCTATCAGTGATATTCATAATGTATTGTCATTTGTAAATATATTGAAAGGGTGAGGAGATGTCATAGTAAAACAAATTGGAATTGTATAGAAGCCTACCAAGACTTGGTTAATGAATCTGTTAACTAGCCCTTTGACTTAACAAATAGTGATAATAATCTCCTAGGATTAGACCTTTTCCCTAACAGCATGACACAGATGATCATGCCATAGACATATAAATTTTCCACAACAGTCACAATAATGTTTGAGAAGCTCCTCCCAATTCTGAGTGATCATTCTTTATCCTATTAATGATTCCTGCATCAATGGTCACAAAGTCTTATGAAATTTTCCACAATGGCCATATAATAATAATCAAGAAGCTCCTCTCAATTTTGGTTGCTCATTATTTATCCTATTAATGGTACCTACATCAATATCTTTGAATAATAAATCCCAGTTATCTAAAACATTTCCAATAATTTCATATGATTATATCCATGCATCCAGGATTCCACATCATTGTTTTTGTTCAGAATTCAAGATTAAAATTTTATTTGATTACGCTGCCACCAATTAAAACAATATTGCTTGCAAATAACATGAACCAATGCACCAAGGAAGTTCATCTTAAATATGATAGACTGCTTCATCTAGTACTAATGTAAGCAAATAGGGACTTGGCATGTAGGATTGCAAAGAGGATGATCCATCATAACTATTTACCTTCCCCTGATAACTTGGGAAGAAAGTTGAATTGGGGCAAGAAGGGAAGATGGGCATAAAAAAAAAAGGTGGACCTTGCTAGTTGTATCAGTTACCTCACTCTCCATGATTGATTCAGATGAGGGAGAGTAACATTGGGAAAGCATGAAACCTCACGACATGGATAAGTGGATTAAGTTCCCACAGCTTAAAAAGGATGGCTTTGCAATAGCATTTTTCTTTTGTGACAAGTGAACAGCCAGAGCAAAAAGGGAAGTTGAAGCATTGCTATCAACTAATAGACTACAGCGATGCTTTCTCCACCTAGAAGATGATTCAACAATGCTAATAGGAGTTTGTCTCAGTGGTGAGCGGTTAGCAAAGAGTGGGAACAAGAAATTGATCCACAAGTCTCTTTTTAAGCATACATCTGAATTTAATCTCGACTTTACTTAAAATTTTATGACTATCACCTGCATGTTTAATCAGCTCACTTTTCTCCTTATCCGGCCAGTTCTGAGCCAAAGCCCGGTGAAGGAAAACAATATTATCATAACAACTCGCTATTAACCATGCAAAAATACTTCAAACTCTTTGATATCATCGATAGCAGACTATGCGAAATGGTGGAACTCAATACCTCCTCACCACCATCGATCTCAATCCGACAGTTATCGACCCCACAGGCCTCCAACGCGGACAGGAGATGCTCAACAGTGCGCACCCTCACTCCATCACGACATAGCGTGGTGCAGAGGGCAGAGTTGACGACATGGTCGATCGAGGCAGGTATCTTGGTACCCTTTCGGGAATGCAAATTTCTGACAACGAAGTACCTTCCCTCCCCGGCAGCCGCCGGGATCAGACGGACCGTGGTGAAGTTACCGGAGTGAAGCGCCGTCCCCGATCTGGTCACCGACGATGCAAGGGTTTGCTGGTTCCGTCCCGTCTGTCATCCAGCAAAAGTTCATTTTATGAAGAAAGGCTAGGGGAAAAAACACAATAAAGAGAGAATGAGAGGAACCGACGGAATTCCTGGAGATGGAGCGGGAGATGGATGTGAGAGTCAACACATGACTGGAGAGTAGCCGGCGACTATGGCCGAGGAACGGCGAGGGCATGGGCGGCGACGATGGCGGCGGCAGGCGGACATCCGCGAATGGTCTTATCGGTCATCCTTAAAATTGAATTCAATACCATTTTTTGAATACATTTTCAATGAATTAGTATAAAATTGAAATTCAATTCCATATCAATCCCTTAAAATAAATCACACCTAAAAAAATATAATTTGTGAACGAAATAGAATTCTAATTTCATATGTTTATTAAAATGACTTTTTTTAGCCCTTCTCCATATGTTTCTCTCGTGCATTTTTGCACAGTATTCTCGTGTAGCCCTTCTCTGGCAGAATCCGCTCCCTATCAGCCTCTCCTCCATTGCCGCCGTCGACCACCGAGCTCAAGAAATTCAATTCAATTCAAGGGTAAAATAGTAATAACATAAATATTCAATTCAATTTAGATAGATTTTAAATCAAAAAATTCAATTAAATTCTATTATTTATTAACCCATTTAAAACATATGACTACAGCGTGGGTATTTTTTCATTAAAAATTAATTACTGCGTGTGTACTTTGGTCAGGGCAAAAAATGAAAAGGTCGCCCGCATCTATTTAAAAAAAAAAAATCAAAGACCATTCCACCTTCCGTGAATATTTTTATTTTCATTACTCTCATAGCAATTATAATTTATAACATGTAACAACTAATAGCAGTTATTTAGTAATTTTTTAAAAGTATTTTTAATTAATTTAAATTGATTTTTGATAAAGTTTAATTAAATTTTTATCAAGTTGATTAAAATATATATTTTAATATAATAGTGTTCAATCAAAATTTTAAATTTTGTTATCTGTAATGATTATTAATAACTAGGAATACAACTGTATAGCAGCTATCTAATCGTTTTTACAATTATTTTAAAATAAATTTGATAAAGTAATAATATTATATAATAGTATTTAATATAAGATTTAGAGTTTAAGATTTAAGATATAATGTTTAGCCATAATTATGCAGTAAATACTTATTAGATTTTGTTTTAAACTAATTTTAATAAAATTTAAATATTTTTGATAAGTTGGTAAAAATATTTTGATATAATAATGTTATGTATAATAATTTTAATTAAAATAAAATAATCAATTTTTACATTATGGCATAGTTACTACCGTAGTATGAAAATAAAAGTGTAAAGTGAAATGCCCTTTGACTTTGTTTGAAAAGCAGACAGACGATTTGATAAATCTACTACGTCCTTTTGATTTTTACACTTTTAATTATCCGAGAATGGTTTGATTGTGTGTAAACCAAATAAAATAGAAAAAAAAAAGAATTTGAGGAGCTTTAATTACTTCCAGATTGATGTGATCTCAGCCTGATTTTTCTTTAATTACTTCCACATTAATCAACGTTATTTCTTAAGAGAAATTATCAAAACAAAGTCCCGAATTGACCAACACAATGAGCAGTAAAACTGTTGTATGATAGCAATTCAGCTGTCCCCTCAGTAATTCCACACTCTTAAGTTTTAGCCAACTTTCTGGCTATCGAGTATGATTCTCAATAGAATGTATTTGGTTTTGGAGATTCTGATTGTCCTCCAAGAGACGGTCATATTCGATAAGCAAATCTTCTGATTGTTTCTTGAGAGCTTCTACCTTCAGTTCTGCACCTTTGGCTTCCTCCGTCCTCTCCTGTGTCTCTAACTGTAGTCGTTTTATTTGTTGATTCAGATTCGCAATTTCTGCATCCCGCGCCTTCATCTCATCAAGACCCCCACCTTTTGCCTCTTCCAGAGACCTGTTTTGTTTCACAACCGCCTCCATGCTCTTTCTTAGCCCACGAAGTTCTCTAACGTAATGGTGTAGACGATCAATTATTAGGGCAAGGAAAAGAGAATAACCTGAATCACACAGATATAACTTAGCATCATGTGATACAATAAAATGATTTGTCAAGAGTGCAATTTGAAGAGAAAGAAAAAGAGATGTCAGATCAAGTAAATGATTCCAAAGATGCCTTTTGTCTGAAAGCAACAAAAGGTGCTCATTTGCTGATCGATAGCATAGATGTTTGGCACACAGAAATTAAAAATGAGCAAATACACCAGGAATATCAAATATTTAGTAGGTTTGACTGTGCAAGTATATAGTATAAACAAGCATCGAGCTATAAGTTAGTTTCAATGCTTTTCACTTTGGATTATGTCATGAAAGTCAATAGCAATCTTATTTTCTACCTATAGAACTACCGTTCATTCCAAATTTCCTTGAAAATGTGTTCTAACCTCATAATGTTCTTGTAGATCTTGCAATAATAGTTGCACTGTCATCATAAGAGAATATTTTATCTCACAGGCAACGAAGGTTTCCTACTAATGATCATCCCAATAAGTTACCTATCAGCTTTGCAGGTTGTCTTTGGATTACACATGACAAAAATGTATTGATGAAACAAAAATATGGCACGCAATGTTAGCTGAATTCAGGAGATAGTACTATCCTGATAAGTTCTCCTTCAACACTCATGTCAAGTAACAAACTTACAATGTGCACCTCTATACAAATGAATAGGTTTTAAATTCACATTAGATACTAATATTCTCACAATAAAGATAGCTGCTTAAAGCTACTAAAAGTAAGATGGCTCAGTATAAATCATTTAAGGGCTTAGACTAGTACTATAAAATGGTATAAGCGTTACTATAACAGTTTTCTGCTTATCTACTGAATCTCATAATTAATAACTATAAATTGCCAAGTAATAAGTTAATCCCTTTTCTGAAAAGAAATGTTACTTTTTGTGAGAACTTTAAAAGAAACATATCATGAATTAGGAACAAGATGACTATATGCTTAGCTAGCCAATTTAGCAACAAGTCTTTGGCATTTTGACGATGACATTAATATCAGTGTTGTTCTTTGGTAAACAATACCTTGGAAACTTATTCCACAATTTACATTACATGGATTTTCCATCAGTTTCCTCTCCCAATTCATCTCATGTAAAATCTAATATTCCTTAACTGATGGCGGTGAAACAATAAAGCTTTATATGAACAACTATATGACTCCTGATTACCAACGTCTCGTGACCAATCATGCTATAGCAGAGGTTAAACCACAAAGATTCATTATCCCTTCAACATCCATAGCATCTCCGATTGCTGAATTGCTCATTCCGATAGAACAATCAGGGAGAATATTTTTTAGCGATTGAAATCATAAAAAACAATCAGGGAGAATATCCATAGAAATTCCTTTGTCGAAAAAGAAATACCAATTTCTTCTCGAGGGTTAAAAGCATCGATGTTTTCTTACGATTAGAATATTTCAAACACCCGGTTGATGATCACAATAAAAACGTTTATGATTAACACCATAAAACAACCATAAAGACAGTGAAACAAGAAAGATCTAGATGGTAGAGACTGTGTACCCATGAGGGAGGCTTCAAGGAGGTGGCGGCTCATGAGGACCTGGTCGGTAGGGGTGAGTCCGAGCTCGTCGGATCGGTTGCGGATCTTGACCATGCTGTAGAGACTGGAGCTGAGGACGACGAGGACGGTGCCAGCGACGGTCTTCACCATGACCGGGCCGCGGCCGCGCTTGAGGCGGTCAAGGGCAAGAATGACGAGCTTGCGAAGCGGCGTCTTGAAGAGAAGTGACAACGCCACCGCTACCTCCGCGGTCAGCACCGCAAACAGAAGCTGGATCATCTTCCTCACCCAAATCGGATCGCGAGCAGCAAGCAAGGAGAGGAAATGGATCGATTCGAGGGATTCCAACACCTCCTACCGACAGAAGAATTATATTTATTTACAGGATTTGTGATTCGAGGGGAAGAAATGGACGTGGACTCTCTCGTCTTGGAAAAGAAAATTAAAATAAAAAAATAAAATATATGGAAATTTGCCTTTTACTCCCATTTTTTTTCCCTGTCTGAAGAAATGATCCAATTCAAAAGCATCCTATTTTTTTTCGAACCACAAGGGTGTCCACTTTGTTTTTTGAAATCAAAGGACGTTACCATATTATTTTCATTATTATCCTGCTTATCTGAACAGCCAGTCAATAATTATAAGGCAGATTTGTTACATGGTGCACCGGTAGAATCCCAGAGAAATTAACAAAAAATACTCACCCACGTGAGATCTGTTGAGTACCTAATTTACTCCCTCCTACTAACATACAATAATCATAAGAATTGATAGGATGATAAATTTCATCTTTTTTAATATTATTATCTTCCATCTAAATTTTAAATCGGTCTGGTAAAAATGAAAAGGGCGTTCCAATTATTTCAAATTATGAACGGACATTTTACGTTAAAAAGAGGACAGGAAGGTAAAAAGGTAAAGTAGGTCGTATGATTGTCTAGATTATATAAACAAACATAAATTATGGTTTACCATATCCATAGATTATATAAACAGAGATAAAATATAAATTAATTTATAACTGACCATAAAAATGGCTAGGGATAGAAAAGACTTTTTTTTTTTCTTAAGAGTATATTTTAGTGGGAAATTAATCTCTTACATAAATAATTATAGTATATCTCATACCCTCCAACTAACTCAACATCCTATGAGGACAGGAAATTATTAATCCACCGACCTGCAAAGGGATTGACTTACCAGTGACAAATATTATCATATGACCCTGTTACAAAACGGAAAAGGTAGATACCAGGGAGGTGTGGCGTCACCGTGTCGCAGAAGTAAACTTGGTGAAGACTGAAACGTGGTTCCTCGTCAAGTTATGGGTCTTGCGCACTAACAGATAGTCCAACTGTGTTAGCAACTAGGGCGGGGGAACAGGGAGGTGTCCAGTCTCTGATCCTCCGACGCTCAAGTCAATGCAACGATAGTAGTTTGGAGAGGAATGCAAGAAAGAAGACAATAAATAATTTAGCATATACCTCCGCGGGTTATGAGAAACTCTATTTATATTGGAGTGTTACCTGGCGCAGATGCTGAGATGCTTTCTTAAAAAGGAATATAAATTTTTGACACTCTGTCATCGTTCCTTAATTGGGCATGCAATCCGTATGTGTCAGACTTTAGGAAGCTTCCTCCGTACCTAGAAATACAGAGCATATCTTCTGACCATTAATATTCTAATTGACCGTTACAATAGACGACAAGAAGGGTAGGTGAGGTCCAAACCGAGCAACTCCAATCCTCCGATCGAGCGTAATGGCCGATCAACCGCCCGTGCTGGTTGGAGTTCCTTTACCCACCGCATCACAAGCCTCTCTTTCAAGTCTAATCGAAGGAGGCTACAAGTTTGATTGACTAGACAACTGTTGAGTCATGTGCTTTCAATTCCTTGTCGTATTTCCTATTTGAGCACTGGTATTAGTCACTTAGTCCAACCGAACACAATTTTCGAACGAACTGTTGTAAATCGTGCTCGAAGTCTCATAGTGATACCACCACGGTCCCCGGATTAAAATTTTCACCAAAAAAAACTAATCCATATTAGACTTAGGTTTAAGAATAACGAATTTAGAATATGATTCAATAAATGACTTCCAGGTC
>JBBPFQ010000017.1:6022368-6033884 GCA_037974815.1 Kaempferia elegans
GGAAATTGCAAATGTGGACGACACAGACGAGTCATGGGTGATTGGACTGCACTCGATCGGAATCGTACAGTGCAGGATATGCTGGCCGTCGAGGAGCAAGGGTCGTCGTCGAGGAGCAGGCAGGGAGCTAGCTAGGGATTAGGGATTATTGTATATAGGTAGTCTGATCAATTAAGCGGTGCTTACTCACTGTTCATGGAGATGAAAAGACTGGAGAGGTCAATCGAGAGTCTGTTTACCGGACAATAATTTTCGACTTTTTTTTCTCACCTTCTGTTGGTTGTCAATGTCACACGTCAAGTACATAGCTGGAGGGAAGGGAAAAATACTTAAAAGTTTGTCTTTCTACCCCGTAATCACTGTGTGAAGAATATCTCGGGCCGTTAATTGTAAGGAAGATGTTTTGGTGGAGCAAGAAGGACAGCATGATTGCCATTGCTACAATGAAATGTTTTAGGCAAAAATTAAAAGAGTACTTTTTTCCAAAATAACAGAAAGATTTTTTTTTAAAAAAAAACAATGATAGTTAAAGAGTTTTGTTTTGCTTTTTATAATCAGCTACCGCATGCCCGATTAACTTTAAAATAATTAATTAGATTTTATACAAAAATTTTATCTGCCATCAGAAATAAATTAAAAGTACAGATGAATTCCGGATAATCAAACAGCATAATTTTTTTAAATTTCTTAGATGTAATGTATCCTTAATAAGATTCATTTTTCTCTGAGATTTGAACCCTATTTTGTTCTCAAAATAATATATCTACCGAAATTAAGTTATAATTATTTTACTAAAATCCTACTAATGAATTTGAATGGCCAATCAACTTTTGGTATTCTTGATGATTTTTTTAGTACTTAAAAGTTGATAAATTTGTAATGCCTTTGCATCAATTTATTTTATTAAATTCACTTTTCATTCTCGAGGTCTTAAAAATATCAAAATTCATTTAATATATTTGACTCATCTAGGAGGATCGTTCCAAATTTTACTTATAAAGACCATCTTTTGTATTGTAGGAGACAACATGTGTTTGAGATTATAGAAACCATGAATATTATGAGCTCTTAAACTTACTAGAAGATCTTTCTTTGGTGGATTCCATAAAGCGTTGTATATTAAATCTTACCTTGTACTACCTCCTATTTTCTTCTATGTTTTCTGGTGTTAATTGGTATCAGAGCTTTGGTCGACTAGTTGTAGATGGTAAAGGCCAAATGGTAATCTTCCAACTCATCAAAGAAACTTTTATGATATCGAGTTGTATGACGTAATGAGACAAGTGCAATAACTCGAGCAACGTCTCACTCGTAGCAAACCTTTAGAATATGATGTTGAGAGTCATGGTTACGTTCAGAGGTTGATTATGAAAATATTTATGAAATGGATTTTCATAGCAATGGAAATGATGATTTCAATGATAATGCATCTTGTAGTTGAAGATGACAACTCAGATTTTGACGAAAGAAATATATTAGATTGATTAATCAAAGGGTATACTTATTGATTATAAGCTTTAGTAATTCCAATTGTATTAAGAGTGTAATCTCAATATCTTTTAGTAGAATAGGATGAGCTTATAAATTATTTTGACTAGTTAAAAGTTGACTAGGTAAAAATAACTTTTTGGAGCTTAATCTAATTAAGTCTGATCAGGTTCTTTTGGTGACTAAAGTGAGATTCTTATAAACGATAAGAGTTATAATTTATCATAATTGTAGAAGAAAATAAAATATATATTGGATTAATATTAACATGTGTATTATACACATGACAACACAGTGACAGTGACGATAAGAAATTGCCAAATCTTTATCTAGATAATTTTTTTTTTCAAGATTTGATAAAGCCCGGCCAACTATTATAATAATAATAATAATAATAATAATAATAATAATAATAATAATAATTGAATGTGCATTAATTTCTGATTGCTCCTTGTCCACTTGAGCCACCTCTTCATCCTTTTATTCGGATTACACCTCTTCTTGTGTAGGTAAGAGTTCTTCGCCTAGAAATCTCTTTATCTTGCTCTACAACTAGTGAGCATTCTTGTATTCACCTACACAACTCACGACATCGTTAGGTAAAATATCAATTATAATTAATATTACCCATAAGTGGACTCCCATTAACCATAAGGTTTCTTCATGCCCATGTTGGAAACTTGTTTCATAAAAACACTGGGTCTAAGTATCTGTCTAATGGATCAGCAATCAAATGATCAGTACTGATATGCTCGACAAATTTATGATGCCTTTGTTTACTAGGTCTTTGAACTTGATCAATAATTTCCAAAATTTAGAGATGAAAACAATCACAAGTATCCCCTGGTCAACACTCATCAGTCATTAAGCCTTATAGAAGATTTATAACCTAACATAATACCCAACTTGCATTGTGGATAAAGAAAAAGATGCAGACTCCCACTTTTCCACAAAATATTCTCTCCTGGTAGCATATAAGTGTAATCAAGATTGGATATCATATCATCAAGACTTCCACATTTAAGCATCCAATCACCTCTAAAACTTTACACTTGTGTAACAAATATGAAAATCTCAGTTTTCTGCTGATACCTGAATTCTTTATTCGTTGTAATCCAAAGATCCATATCAAAATGTAACATATAACTTAGTTAACTTGTAGCAAAAGCAATATCAGGTCCTGTGCGCCCCCATAGGCTGACACAATTTGTCCTAGTGTTGCTACAATATGTTATGGGGTTGATTCCTAGCGTGTGTACAATGCATTGCGGGTCACCTGGCCCATGCATAGGTCTAATGTGTTGGGCGAAGTCCCTCATGATTTATCTCCCTTTTAGATTGCATGGAGTAGTCCTGGAGAGGCCCCGGAGTGAGGGTTCCTTTTGCTGCAATATCAGGTCCTGTGCGTACATGAGCATATGTTATATAACCTTTAGCCTCACTAGAAAAAACATGTCTTTCATGAAAGTTCCACGATGGCATTATTAGGACGTTGACTTAAACATGTACCGCCTCTCACAAGTGTTACTCTAGCTCAACAATTTTGTATATTAAACCTTTTGGGAACACATAATGTAGGCTTTAGACAGAAACCTAAATTCCTGTATTCATCTCTATAAATCCCAATACGGGTTTCCGAAGAAGGGTAGGACCATAGTGAATTTATTGTACGTATCTTTACCTTTCATTTTGCAAGAGACTATATATGTGACTCGAACTTGTTACTTTAAGGTCATATGATAACAACTTTACTATTGCACCACGACTTACCTTCTATCTCTATGAATCCCAATCATGAAGAAAAAAGAAAAAAAAAAAAAAAAAACCTCATACATTGCTTGTAACCAAAATATTATCAACTTACAATACCAAAAAGAAAATTTGCTCCCACTAACCTTATCCTATAGTATATGTATTGATCACCTTTAGTTTCTCAAAATCAACAAAGTTTATAATTTGATTAATCTTTAAACACCACTATCTAGATGTTTGTCATAGTTTGTAAATATACTTCATTTACTTACAAGCTAGATGTGCAAATTCAGGTGTCACGAGACGATTCATTAGAAACATAATTGAAAATGTGTATTGATGTTTTATAACCTTAAGGTTGAAAAATGATTTGATCCATATATCATAGTGCTCATCAAGGTTTGAAATCTTGATCGATGCTACAATTTTAATCTTTGATTGGAACTGTAGTATTTTGGTACTTTGTTAATCTTTCAATGTATAGTGTCAATAGCAAGTTTGAGGTGGTAATTAGCTATATACCTAAATTCAAATTTTATATAATACAGAATGGTTCAGTTTTGATATTATGTTGCAAGGACACAAGCTACTAAAAAATATCAAACAATATTTCAAATACTCTTAATTTCAAATGATACTTCAAATACTTTTAATTACAAGACACGATACTTAATAGCATAATCAATAAAGCAACAAATAGTGAGTAGTGTTGAGTTTGGAAATTTATCAAAATGATACATTTCAACCATATTGCCTGCTAACGTATGAGATTTTAAATTGTGGTGCTCGTTATATCCATAAGTGTGTGGTTTTGCCTTTCAACTGCCATGTGGTTTAAGACTACCCAGCATAGTTTGGTGAGGAACATTGCTAATTTGCTACAATTTTGAAAGAACTTACAAAAAAAAACAATTTGTTGCCTAATTACATCATGTTTGGCATAATAATTACAACCAAGATTAATTCATACAATCTTAATGACTTTCCTTAATTATCTCTCTACCTTTGTTTTGAAAACTTTAAATTCTTTAAAGAATTTTTCTTCTTCTATTAGAATCTAAAAATCATCAATGAATGCAAGAAGATAGTGATTTTAGCATGAGGCAAGTGATGGCATACTAAAGTTAATTTCAGGGGGGTCATATATTATGCACCTTTAGACTTTGGCTCTGTTAGCTTGCTCTTATTCAGTCAAAACAAGTTTTAAAAATTTGAAAAAGTATGGAAAACAAATGTTCTAGTAATTTTTCAATTCTTTCTTTAGCAATGTATATCACGTCCTAATCAATTTGACCACAGAATATCCCCTCAAACCTATAATGTTAGATGCTAGTTCAATCTGGTATGTTCCATCATGTACTAACAACAGAACCTGTAAGAAAATGATAAAATCAAAACTAAATTGACAAGCTCTTACAGGCCACAGTTCACAAGCATTTAGAAAACTATAATTATTCAAATCAGGAGTTCAAATGTTACAGTAATATATAAAACATAAGCTTGGCTTTAGTCAAACTTACAATTCTACCACAGAAACGTGGCAAGATAAGACAGATTTTCTTGCAAGTGCATTATTTCGGTGGGATTAGGTACGAAGCCCAAATCTCATCTGAAGGTGGAGGTGGCTGCACCCAATGTCCAGGTATATGACTGCATTAAAATTACCCACCAAAAGAAGTTAGAAATTCAGATATCAAAGTTTTGAATAAGAAAACTCGACATGTTTAATTTATCAATTCATCACCCCAAGGCTATTAAACAACACCAACTTCAAGCTATTGAAAAATGAAACACCATGGGAAAAAAAAAAATACAAAACCAATAGGCGATATACGTGATTGAATGTCATCCAAAAGATGTTAAAGAATCTTTGTACTCTCATAATGCTAATCCAAAGCCATTAAAATATGATGCAATAAAATTTCCTTAGCTTCTTTTAAGAATATAGACAGCAAAGGAACAGCAAAGAAAAGAGAAAGATTAGTTGTCAAGTAACTAAGAACAAATAACATGTATTGTCAAAGAAAAGAACATTTTCACAAGATCTCCGAGAAAATAAGGTAAGATGAGTTATAAGTTCATATAGTATGTTATGCTCGAGAGAAGCTAAACAAATTTACCTTCCTACGGGTCTAATGTAAGCATCCCACATTCTTCTAACCTGGAAAAAGAAATGAGTTTATGTAATATAAATAGAGATATTTTATCTCAAAATAACATCAAAAGAACGGCACCAATGCAAAAAACTAAATGAACCAGTGAAACTATAAGTAATATTGTTTTTAAAATAGTATCAGGATAGTATAACAAATGGAATCTATCACATTCATTGAACAAATATAAAAAGGAGAGTGAAAGAAATATTTTAATTTTGTGAACATGGCTTGAATATTAAATATTAAAGACCGATGGATCCACTCGTTAAGGATGATCAACTCCAAGTAGCAATGACTGAGTCATAATCAAGATCATTTTGCATGATCACCAATCTAGCATTAGCTAAGAAAAATTGCAAGTCATGCTGAATTTAAATGTTATGGTACTAAGAAGTTGATCAAGTCGAAGAAAGTTCAAGCAATACCAAAAATAAAAAATTATATATTGCATAGTTGAATAGGTTGGGAACCTTCAAAAGAAACAATGAACAACTAAGGAATTAAATGTGGAAAGTATGAAATAAGATGTCAAAACTTCCAAATAAATGGCAGTTCAAAGTTACTTGTGTAGATGAAGTATTTTTTTATCAAATATTAAAGTCTATGAATAATCTGGTTTCCAATTCCAGATGCCCTGGAATAAACAGACAAAATTTTAGATTATATATATATATATGAGAAATAAGAAGTTATGGATCTGAACCTAAGGCAAGAATTAAAAACGTCAACCTAAACCCAAGAATCTACAAAACTTGGATCACAAGAGCATTGAAAATTTATTCTAGTAATCAGTGGCTTTCCACCAAATTACAAATCAATTCAATCACTTTTGCAAACATGCAACAAAGAACCTTATTGGATGACACAGGAAAGTTGAAATAGGATATTAAGTAAATTCACCTCGATTAGAGTTCCCATATCATTGCTACTTCCATGATAATAATGGAGGAATTCAAATGGTAAATTTGACAATGAGTCATAGCTGTTGCCAGTGCCGCAACCTTGAACTTCATCTCTTTCCTGTTCAGACTTCAGACTTGCATCCACATCTGAAGTTCCACTTTGGCCTTTGGCCTTAGATGACTCAACTTCAATTTGATCCATAGAATTTGTTTCTGTCAGTCGATTCTGCGTCAGTTTTCTAGATTCCTCTGCTGTTGCAATAGCATTTTTAGCAGCATGTGTATCAGCAGCAGCAGCTGCTTGACGCTCCTCCTCCTCAACAGCAGCTCGTACACGCAGAAGAAATTTATCATCCTCTTCTGGAAGAAAATGACCTGCACAGAGCCACATATACAGTAGCATGTGCAAATTGATAGAATGAGTCCTATCTAATACTGCAGAAAGAGAGTCATTTACACATACAACAAGATACAAGATTCAAATACCAATTCCAAGTGCACCCATACAACAAGATTGAATAAGTCCTAAAATTTTCCAGATTTTCTGTTTTGCATTTTCATTTTTGGAACAGTGTCTGAAAAAATGCAACAAATATTCTCTGGAAATGAAAATAGGAAATAGGAACTGTGAGAATATTTCATCAAAATTTTCCCTAATTGTTTTTTTTTTCATTGTGTCTAGTTTTCTTTTGTATTATTAATGACATAAGTAATAAACATATAATTCAATACTTGCAAATAAGTGTTTAAATTCAGATGCACAAGTTATCACACCTGGAAAAAAAACTTGCATGGACTGCACATGCATTCCATACCATATATATGTAGCGCGAACCCACATAATATGCATAGGCATTTTAAAACCTTGCAGTTAACCAGTCACAAGGCCCACACCCATACTTGCAGACTCTCAACCCATAAAGTAACTGAGACTCACAAGATACATGCCAACAAATCAATCGACTCATTGTCTCAGATCAAAAAGTAAGAGACTAGCAAAGTCCACAATTGTAATGAGACTTACAAGCTCACCATGTCTCGACTCATTATGTAGTGATCAACTCACAAGATCTCAACATGCAAATTGATCCACCTGCTTGTGAGGTCCACGCCCCTAATAATGCTATCCATGGACCACCAGGTCCACCTTGTAACTAGTAGCGTCATCAACCAGATTGTGGGTCCACAAATGTAGTGACTAATCAGCTCACAAAAGCTTATAACTCAGGAATTCATGTTGTAATGTGACTTATAAGCTCACAATGAAGTATATTGCAACCAATCATCTCTCAGGTGTCTGGATTACAGCACGGTCTAACAGATCCTAGGTCCTTGCCCATAATGCAATCGACTGCCTAACAATATCTATGGTTGTAATCTAATCAGTTTGATCATTGTGTTGAAGGTAATACAGCCATATATAAGGTCAATAACATGACCTAAGTCAAACTCACCATCATTCCTCAAATGATGCAAATTCTAAGCTAGCCTCAAAACTTTGATATAAAAGAGAAAAAATAAACTCTTCTTAAAGCCAAGATCAAATTACAAAGGATCGAGATGCCTTGGGAACTCATAAGCAGCCAAAGGCCCACACGTTCAGGGTGACATGGAAATAACAGAGGCAAAAATGTGACATTTTGAGAAGAATGCTAGCAACAATTGTATCACTCGAAATTCATATAAAAATGGCACCCCCTGTCCTTTGGAGCGTTTGGTCTCAAAGGCCAAAAAATGGGGACAAGTGATGGGATCAAAGTTTGAGATATCAATATCCACTGAATCAAGCAGGTAAAATGGGGTTGTGAGCATCTGATAGGCTCAAAATATTAAGAAGCATTACCTTATTATTGACCAATCTTAATAGTGGCCCTATCTCTCTTTCGTAAATTGATGCCTACTGCTAGTTGGCATGTCTAATCATGTTGAAGACTCCAGCAACATAAGCAGCCAAACATGTTAGTCAATCATATATGTATATTGTACCAATAGGGAACATTTAATCCGTATCAAGGCAGGTCGTATGCCCATATCTCCTTCACAAGTAAATACCCTTGCTGGATGCAAATGTACGTTATGCATTGAAGCACTATACTTCCTTTTCTCTCTAAACAACAGATGATTAGACATTAATGGTAGGATTTTGTCAAGCCCATTTTCAAAACGTTCTTCTCCTTTTGTGAACTTTGTGTACATCCAAAATCAAAATTTGATCGTCCTATAGGTAGGGCTCAGGTACTCTTTGCTCCCTACCACCATCAGAAGTATAATAGAATGAATTAGATAATTCATCTGCCCATACTGTTCATTTTCACAACTTCAATTGTTATTTACATGCCTGGTTTTGGTTTTCTTTTTCTATCTACAAGATGTGCCCCTCTATGCTCACATTCTGTCTCCACTCTCATTCTATCTCCCAACCTACAACAATTCCAAAAAAAAAAACAAAAAAAAATCTTGTTACACATTTAAATCGATGGTCATTTCACATCTTATACACATGCCATCCATAATTCTAGTGCATGCTTAAATGAAGGTCAAGTATCACTACATTGCCGTCATCAAAGATGTGATTGAGTGAACTATTTGCGATCAGCAACATAAATATAACATATCAAAGATACAAGTGATCCATCTGTCCTATCATCCATCCACTTACATTTCCAAGTAAACATAACCTATGTATGCTTATGTTTATACTGAACAAGTCATGCAACTCAACTATCTAGGTTCGTTACATGGATTCTGCATGCCACTGAGCTATATGTAAGGATACAATGCTGGTCATGACCTAGGTTTACAATAAATGAAGTAAAAAATCCATGTGCACGTGGTCGTTGATGTCAATAGTGGATTAATATAATATGAAAATCTTCAGCCCAATTTGATAGGGTTGGACAAATAATGTATTGCTGAGATATTCAGTTTGGAGAAATCCATATAATTCTTTGATGGAGGAAAAAAAATGGCTTGCCTTGTTTCTTCAACTTTTGAACTCTGATAGAGCGAAGCTCTTGTAATTTCTCAACAACTAATAGAAGCTCGAGCTGAAAGTTAAAGGGAAAATGTGGTTAACAATGTTAAAACATTCATTATCAAACTTGTAAGAAATGATATGATCAAGTTGACTTGGTAAAACATTGCAGAAGCTAATAATGTAACATAAAACCAACAGCAAAGGAAAATGTCACAACTATTTTGGATTGGGAAACAAGACACATCATAGCAACTAAGAATATGTACTACCAAAAAATTAAAACCCAGTATGTCACATAGAATGAAACAGAAAAAGGAAAAAGTAAACCAATGTTCAATCACGATAATGAAGTGGTAATCAAAATCTTACGGCCTCAATTATAAGGCAAGCATGTAATCTTCCTTTTAAACAGAAGCAGAACATATGGACAGATAAGAAATATTCCATGTGTCACCTAAAACAAGGGCACAGAGGCTCAGCCGCTTAAGTTATAGTAGACTATGTTGAAGTACATAAAAAAAGACAGAAATATGATGGTTAGTCAAAGGTAGTCAAGCAACATGATATCTGATATCCTCCTACACTCTTCAAACCAGCTCTGAGACCAAGTTGAGGGAAAATACACACACACACACACACACACACACACACACACATATATACACACATATATTGTATGTGTATATACGTATACATATATTGTATGTGTATAAACATATATAATGTATATTGTGTATATACATATACATATATTGTGTATATACATATACACATATATATAACACCCTATAACTACATAACCAATGTGAGATCAAACAAACACATAACTAAGCTACATTTAACATGGAATTTATGTCAGCTCGCTTCAGCATGATAAGGCATACACTAATTAGAATGTCATACAACATAAAGTTGCACTAGTAAGATGTAGCAGATCATATAACAAACCTCTTTTTTATGTGCATTACCTATACGCTTCACCAACAGATTATAATGAAAAAGCTTAGCCATCACATCCATAAATTGCACTAAACATCAGCAGTATCAGTATGATACGTAACCATGGTTGTCATCACAGAAGCTATGATTGCCTTAAAATTGGCATTACAATTAGCATTCAAATTGATTGTATAATTTAAGTTTAACCTATAAACTGAATTAAGAAGACTTTCCTGTTCATATAAGCTTGTGGGGAAAATTCAACTCAATATTTGTTTCAAAAGCACCTCTATCAAAGTGAATAATTGTTGCAAACTATATTAGCATAAAGTATAAGAAGAAAAGGAAATAACAAAATAAAAATAAAAAAATAACCAGCCAGGTAAAGAAGCCAGAAGGTTAGATGATTTCCATAACATCTTAAGTTACATATTATTTTAAACATCGGGAAAAAACTAGAGAGCAATGAATTCTGTGAAAAAAGTCGGATTGTGTCACAGGAATACCATCTATATCAACAGCAAGATGCTTCCATGGCACATGGGCCACAAAATACAATCTGTCAGAAATAATATAAAATTTTTCTCAAGAGATCTAACAATACAACAAACTATCCAAAATGTTTCACCTCAGATTCTAGTCTCTTCCGTTCCTCTTTAGCTTTAAGCTTTGCAATTTCTTTCATGTGTTCTACCTGGAATCACCACATTTAGCTAACCATTGAGAAAGTAATACTGCAATCCAACATAAGATCAGAAAAGATTATCTACATCAAATGTGAATGAAAAAAAAAACTAAGGTATGTCCTTAACAGATGAAATTTAATAGATACTGAGTTCCATGAAGATATCGACATGTTGAACAGTAAAGCAAATGGGATTCAGTTGGCATATAATTTCCTTTAACTTTCAATGTAGCAATACCAACATATTGATAAGGGTATTCCAGGAGGAACTCAAATATCAGAAACAATATCAGGCGTTATGCACTTGCAACTGATTAGTAAAAGTTAGCTGAATTGTTGCTTTATAAAAAAGAGGGTTAAGGATTGAAGCAAAACAAGGTCCAAGTTATCAAGGAATTTTAGGGATAAAAGAAATTAGGGATACAAATTAATTGTTCAATAAAATTAGACAAATCATGCCTTCATGATGCTTCATGTTTGTCCCCTCGGGGTGGTACAATGGTTAAAGCATGAGAGGTTTCCACATAAGGTCATGGGATCGAAACTCGACGTGTCCAAGCATGCCCTCCCCCCATACCTTGACCATTTGCACTAATGGCTAGTAGTCACCCGTGATT
>JBBPFQ010000017.1:6034464-6050839 GCA_037974815.1 Kaempferia elegans
CAACATATTCGGCAAACAATCTTGTTTAAGGTAAGTTTTTGAATTTTTGTTAGTTTAATCTACTTAGTTACTAAGAATTCTTTAATATATAACAATAAGAGTCTTAAATGTTCAATATGTGTTCTTTCTTAAATGTTCAATATGTGTTCTTATTATCATGATTCTCGAATTACTAGTACTTTAAACACTATTTATAAGTAGAGCTATCAATTTGGGTTGAGCTAGTCGGATTGACCCGCCCTGCCAAATAATTTAAGCGTGTTGGATTGAAATTTTATCAACCCATTTAAAGGAGGGACCAAGCAATCAAACCCGCTTAGGACCGTGACCGGCGCAGTCTGCCCACAACGGTCTTGGGTTGGTTCGTGGGTTGAGAAAAAAAATTCTCTAAAACTTAAAATTAAAGTGGAAAATTCAATGGGCTCGTGGGTTTGACATGCCTAATCCATAACCCAAACTTAAAATGTTAATCTTTTCTAGATTTTTTTTTATTTTTATAGGCTCGTGGGTTGGCCTCGCCTAACCTACAACTCTCCTTGGATTGGGTTGGGGACTTCCTAATCCGCCAAGATAATAGGTCAGTCTACCCCACCAAATGGCCGACCCGCTCGCCTGCTATGGGTCGCCATGTCTGACAGCTCTAATTATAAGCTTAAAGATCCAATTATGTATAAATAATAGTTTATTATGTGAGTTTATAAAAAGTTTATGAGTCAAAATTATGTATCATTATTTATTTTTAGAATAACACCAAACACTAATATTGGTGGGCAATTTAGTCAAATGGTGGGTGATGACCGTAAAATAATATGTAAATTTTGTGTAAAAGTTATGACTGGAGGAATTACGAGATTAAAATAGCATATTACACATGTTACTAGAAATGTCGAGATATGTCACAAAGCTCCTGAGGAAATATCATCAATATTACGAAAGCATCTCAAGACTCTAAGGTAAGTAGAAGTTTAATGCAAAGAAAAAAAACAAATAGGCTTATCGTCAATTACACAAAACATATGTGTATCAAAAAGTGGCGGTAGTGAAGATGACATCGAAGATATAGAAAATTTAGACTTACAAAAAGCCATCAAAGAAAGTCGTAAAACAAGAGCCATTGAAGAGGAGACGCATAATCGCTATGGTTAAGGTAAGCAATATATAATAATATTTTAAATTCATGAGTACATATCTTATCAATTTAATATACTTAACTACTCCAAATTTTATAATCATAGAATTTTCTAGTACTGGTTCTTTGTCTAGCTTAGATCCTGATTTGAGAGATGTCTTGAAGTTTTAGTGTAAGAGACGGTTCTCGATTACCATTAAAATGAATTGACTCCTGCATGTTCCCCACAAAACATAAGAGTATCAAAAACTTGTTTGGTGCTGAAAAAGTAAAAGATGTTGGTAAGACAATATCAAACTGGTTCATATATAATACTATTCCATTTAGTGCAGCAAATAGTGGTACATACTATCAATCCATGATAAATACCATTGGTGAGGTGGAACAAGAATAAAAGGTCCCACATGACGCCAAATTGGTGGTGTTTATTCACAAGCGGAGGTGGATGATATAAATGAATATTTAAGCACTTTAAGATCAAAATGGCCAAAGTATGGATGCACAATAATTTGTGATGATTGGAGCACGCACAACAAGCATCCAATCATAAATTTTATGATATATTATGACTGCAACATGGTATTTCATAGTTTCGTTAATTACACTAGCAAAGCAAAGACAACTGATTTTATTTTATCTTTGTTAAATAAAATTATTGACGAAATCGGGGAGGGAAATGTTGTGCAAGTGGTGACAAACAACAAAGGTGCAAATAGGGCCACCAATGCCAAATTGATAAAAGAAAAACCGCATTTGTTTTAGTCTCCTTGTGCAACACACTGTATCGACCTTATCATAGAAGATGTTGGCAAGAGAATGAAAGTAAAAAAGTGTGTTGAGGAAGCCAAGCAAATAACAAACTGTATATATAATAGCAATAAAGTTGTGAATTTGATGAAGACATATACAAATGACCATGAGTTATTGAGACTAGGAATAACTCGATTTGTGACCGAATTTATTTCAATTGAAAGTTTGTTCGACATTCTTCGGATTTAAAAAGAATGTGCACTTTTGGTCCAGTGATTAAGAAGCAAACAGTAACACAAGCAAAAGAAGGAAAGAAGTAGAAAAAAATGCAAACATCGTTATAGATGGAAGACTTTGGAAGAGGATCTGCGCTATTTAAGTTGCAATTGAACCATTAGTAAAATTTTTTAAATTAGTTGACTAAGATATAAAAAAATTTAAAAAAAAACCAACAATGTCAATTATCTATGAAGCAATGGATAGAATGAAAAAAGCAATAAAAGATACTATCGGAAATTGGCAATCATACTAGGATATTATTGATAATCGATGATACAATCAATTACACCAACACCTACATGCTGCAGATAACCATATAATTTATATAAATTAAATTGTAAAATGTTGCATGTGACAATATAATTTATTTGTTTAAATTGTAGAGTACAAAGTATGTCATCGAAATCATTTACAAATTCCTCATTTCTAATTTCTTATTATCTTATTAATATTTCAACAAATTTCCTAAACTCATTAATTCAATATTCTAAAATTTGTGTTTATAATGATGAAGTTAAACGAGAATTAAAGGTTGTAATCCAAAGACTGGAGCAAGCTTAAATGCACAAGCTTTAGCAATCAGTGAGGTTTTTTTTTTTTGGTCCCTATATTTTTTTCCAAACACAAACAACAATTATTTGTTTTCTTCCCTTTTTTCAGATTAAATTATTCACATATCAAATAGGTGAATTTGAGTCTCCACTAGCAAAAATGACATTTAAAAAAAAATCTCCTATATTTTGAATTTAACTTTTATACATATGGCAAAAGGCGATTTGCTCGCCCCAGCGCCCCCGTCAATCCGTCTCTGGACCAACACGGAAGAAGTAAATCATGGATGGCTACTAGCCATTAGTGCAAATGGTCAAGGCATGGGACAGGGCATGCTCGGACGCACCGAGCGATTTTGGTGAAGATGCCCCACACCTTTAAAAAATTGCAATAAAAGTTATAAGTCAAAATGCTCCTCTTCTTCCAGATATGAAAGAAATTGGAGTATATGGTCTCTTATACACACAAAGCTTCATAATCGCTTGGCTATCAAAATGTTGTACAAATTAGTTTATATTCACTACAATATACGACTTATGATACGAACCATGATGTGTAGAAAAGAAGATGATGATTTTTACAGCCCCGATAGACCTCAATCACGTTTTTCATGATGATGGCATCTTAAATGAATGAACAAGAGATAATGATGACCCACCAATTTTAGAAGATGATGATTTGGCATGGTTAGATCAAGCACTTCAAGCATCAGATGCTGAAGAACACAACACAACTACAAACATTCAAAGCCATTCAAGAAAGAAGAATATTGTAGAAAAGTCAACACAATTGAAAGGAAAAGGAGTTTTATCAAGATATGATAGTGAAGATAGTGATGAAAGTGGCGACAGTGATGATATAAATGATGGAAATAATCAATAAACTCATGGTGAACATCATGGTCATCAAGATGATCAGTATGACATGGCACAAGGTCATGAAAATTATTATGAACACAATATCCTGATCATGGGCATCACTTGGGATTGAGGGACAACGTCGCTTTTTGGCAAGTCTATCAAAATCGCCTGATGCCGATGATAAAGAACATTCAACTAGATCTTCACAATAGTAAATGAGTGTGAGTGTTGAAGAACATATGAAATATTTGGTTTTGAGAGGGAACCAACAAAAATTCCAATAAGAGATGATTATGGATCAAAAAGTTATAATTAAGAGTCAAGATATTGGGCTTGGTTCAATTAGATATCAATCAGACAAATATGGATACTATGGTAGCGATCAACCTCAACACTATTCATTTGATAGATCATCAAATTATTCACCATCCTATAGAAGTGGAATTAGACATCATGGATTTGAGGGTAATTTTGATAATGCGCAGAATGCAATTCCTGATTATTCGACATCTCTTCGGAGCAATATTGGAAGTCATGAATCGTCAAATGCTACTGGCAATTCTGTTGGTTATTAAGGTTTTGGATATTACAATCATCGTGATGAAACATTATTACAAAGTAAATCATCTAATTCTGAACATCTTTCATCAGCTCAATCAAATGAATATCCATATGGACAATTTAATGCTAATTTATATCGACCCGCATATGTTTGAGATCAATTTAATCAACATGATACTCAACGAGAATATAATGAAGATTTGGTTCCTCCCGTCACTCTTCGTGGTATTAACTCTAATAAGGGATAATTTTTATTGTATTTGCTTCATTATGTTATTATTGTATGATAATTATGTACTGATGCATTGATTCTGAATGACTCCATGTATTTTATTTTTTATTACTTATGTAATTTATACATTTATTTATTTTTTATTAATTCTCTATTTTTTTATAAATTCGCACTGCAACCATTTCGTGAAATGTTATTGGAACTGGAATGGTAGAGTAAGCAATGACCGCCGTGACTATTCTTGTGAACCTTGCTACTTCCTACTCATCGGAGGCGTTGAATGTCCATAATATGATGGAGTCAAATTTTAGGGTGGGTTGGGCTTCTCTCTACTTTTGAAAGCTCTAGATTGAACATTGTGTCCAAAGTGAGCATAAGTTAGGTTTTATTCCTCATTGATTAGGCACTATAGTTTGTAGTCTTATTGACCTTCCTCTCATGATTAGCATGTTATAAAACATATATCCCCTTTTAGCTTAAAGTGAACATCATGTCTTTCCCCTTTGTTTTGCTCTGACTACATGATAGGCCTTTCTGTTCAGTCAAGAGGGGTCACAGCCTCATCCTACATTCATCGTGGTGGCATGTTCTATTCTGCTTCAAAATATTAGAGTTTGTTACTATTCTCTTGTCTGTAGGCATAGTAGTGCGACATGGTTTTGTGTTATGGTTTGAACTTGGACATATATTCTACTAATTTTGGGCTCAATGTTTAGCCCCCTTTCATCACGATGTTAATGAGACCCTTGGGTTATGCTGCTTTATAGGCAAAATCCTTCTACCTTCTATTTACATACTATGTTATAATTACAATAATTCATTGAGTAGGTTGTTGACCTCATCTAGCTTAGGCTAGTTTGTCTAATGACTTTTATGGTAATCTAGGTATCTAGCTTTTACGATCTGACTTTTATCACTATTTGCTTAGATACAAGAACTAACCCGTTAACTTTATTGGACTTAGCTATTGAACTAAAATGCTTGAAGCTAAGTTAATAATAGGCCATTTATGTAAATTTGTCAAGACTCAAAGTCTTAACTCACAGTCTATAATTACCCTTAATTGGAGTCCGAATTCAATTGGGGTTCTTCAATCAATGCACTAGGCCTATGATTATCTCAATTCTAATGTCAATTGTCATGACTCATCCAAATGAGATACCTAACCTAATGACCTCATTAAGCCCAATGAGAGACCCACCATGCTTAAACCTCAATTAATAGTAGCTCAACGTTATAAAATTATGATTCCCTTTAGCATATAATTCCTCATATATGGTTATTCTATTTTTTTTATCAATCAATTCATGAGATCCCAATTTTACAACAAATCGCTTAGGCGTATTATATTCTGTTCAAGGCATATTTTATATGGTTAAAATAACTTATTGAAGAAATGTAATATGCTAATTTCATGATGTGAAAATGGATCCTTGCAACTTAAACTTTTCTTAATAAAAAGTTAGTATACGTGAGCCTAGTGCCTGACTCCTAATGACTCTTTGCCATATCTTGATGCTTGTTTTTTTTGTGGTAATCCAAGTATCCAACTCTTCAAACCAACTATTCCTAGAGGTGACTGGTCTGACCCCACGGAAGTTTCCCTTCGGCCACTAGGTAAATCGAGAAGCGCTAACGGAGGCCCATCTAGACGGCCAATATTCTTAGGCCCGCTTCTCATTGGAGGGAAAATCCCCAACAATGCACTGCAGCTGAGATATGAACCTTGTCCATCATCCATTAAAGGGTGCAAATTTTGACTACTTTTAATTTTTTGGGGGGTTTGCAATTACATGTGGTACTAAAAAGAGCAACATAGGAATACAGTTATATTCCTTCTATTCCATATACAGGCCTACAAAATATGTTCTAATAAAATTGGATGCAAATTAATATTTAACAATGCCATGCTACAAGTATACTCATTATTCAGGTAAAATTCCTGTCTAAGTACAACGGAGGCCCATATCCATATGTGGTAAAATCTAGTGCTAAGTTATACAATAGGTAATAAGTTCTACAGCACATAAAAGGAACTTAAAGTTGTATTTGGACATCAAGGTTTCTAATGGACAAAAGAGCAATTGTCCACATGGAATCAGGAAATGATAGCATTCTATTATGCAGTATGAATGCATGGCAATTGTATTATAATGACAAAAATTAATTTCCAAGGATCAGCATATTACCCAAGATATTGAAGATACTTCAAGGCAGAATTAATTGGTTCTACGTAGCCAGAAATTACTAACTCCTTCCATGCTACATCTCTCCTGCTTACTGAAAAATAGTTCCCGTGCTTTTGGTGAATCTGCATTTGGATCGGAGAAAAAAAGACATTCCCTGATTTTGCTCTTATTGCAAGAGAGATATTTTGCTTATCATCTGAGTATATCATTTCGAATCCAGGAAAGCCCCTGTCAAACATCATAGTTTGTGTACATTCTCAAATTAAAAAAGGATTGAGAGAGTTTGAAGCCAATCTTATTTTAGATAATGCACACTTAATTCTTCAATTATATAATTTCAGAGGAGACTGACCCAAATTGAGGGCTCATTATGTCTTCAATTACATGCAATTTCTCAGGTAAAGAAATAAACTGAGGTGGCTTGCAGAGGACAAATATGAAGACCATGGCAGTAGCAATATTCTTGTTGATATCATAGAATGTATAAGAAAAAAAATCTTCACCAAAGAATCCCTGGTAAGGAGTGTACCGAAACAGTTGCCCATATTGCACCAGTGATCCATGAGTTGGCTTTCAAGGGCAATATAAAAAATATGATTTCAATATTAATGTCACATGGAAGAATCATATATTACGCAGCTAGCAAAGTGGAAGTTGAAAGAATGGAGGTAATCTTCTCTAAGTAATTGGATTTTAAAAAATAAAAGTGTCACATGATATATAGGTGATATTGGGAATGGTCATACAGTTATGAAGAAAACCTACTGTATCATGCATCAATATCTGGCATGGGATTTGATTCAACTGCCTTCACCTCTTCATAGTTCATAACATTAACATCCAACTGACAAATAACTAGACGATCATAAAAAAGCATTGAATGCAAACTCTACCATCCTAGGTCAATGCAACAAAAGTTGGTTGGTGCAACCATACAAGGCAGCATATTTCTAAAGATCTATTTTCTCTCAAATAAATGGAATCCTCATTTGCTATTTATACCTCTTTCTCTCTAAACCCCTCTTTTAAGTTGTGAAGCCGTGAAAGGAAGTTGTAATTGAAGGAAAAAAGAAAACAATCAAAAGTAATCAATTGGATCAGGTTCGTAGTACCAACGAAAAGCATCATGGTGATGCCAAAAATGGTATTCTTTGATAAATGCTCTTCCACATTCACTTATTGTCAACCATTGGTTCAAACTTCTTTCTTATTATTATTCTGGCTTATCTGGCCTATAACAAATATAAATGTACTGCATAACTAGTACAGAGGTGGAGATTGGAGACAGTCTTTGGCACATGAGCTTATCATTGAATTTGAATATAAAGATGAAAACAGAATTATATTTATCTTGTTATTTGGGGTTGATCCTCTCATTAACATAGTGAATAGAGTAGTCAGCTCAAACACTAGAATGACAACATCCTGCATTAGTTAAGAATATAAATGTATGAGTGGGGTCCAGTCCTAAGAGCTTACAATTTTGTAATAAGTGGTAACTCAAATTTAACTAGCACGAGGGTAGGAGGTTCTACTTTTGAATTCATCTAGTGTTGATAATTTAGTATAGGTGTATATGGGTGTTCAAGAATATAAATGCACAGAACCCCCTGCTAATAGCTAAACTTTTACAAAGTAGTGGTTGGCAACCTTGTAGGGGCATCCATGAGATTTCTGCAAGATCATGGCAACCTTGCGACCACCCAGAGGCCTCTGTGAGGCTGCTCTTGCCTTATGGCCAAGCCCAGTACTGAAATATAATTTTGGTGTCAGTTGGCGGGCAAAACTATAAATTCCACCCATGCCGACTAACACGGTTCAAAATCTAAACCCATGGTTTCGATTCATAATTAAAAAACAAGAAAGTTAATATCTAAGAAAGAATACATTGGAGATTTAGAAATGAACAATTAGTGATGTGAAATCTTACAATTGAGAATTCAATTGTATTCGAATTTCTGCCTACAATATAATCATTTGAAAGGACATCAAAAGCAAGTGATTCATCCTCCCAAACAAAGATATTGTCATTGTTAGCCTCAGAAAAATACTCTCCTGGAAAAAAAGACAATAAGCCATTAGAAGGATATCATTCTAAATAACTACTTACCTTCTCTAGCATTTTTTTCCTTTATGATTAATAACAGAATAGGCATCAACAAACATGACATCAAACTATCCAATGAACAAAAATTAATGTTTTCTTCATGATTCATATTAGGGAAATAGAAAACACAGGCTTGAACTAAAAAATGATATGCTTGCCTTCAAGTTACAAATATAAATGGTAAAGATATTTCTCTCCTCAAGAGACTAAACAAAATATAAGGTAAAATGTTTCCAGAAACAATCAAATTTTGTATGGAATTTGCAGATGTAACCACTAGTATAAACCTTTTTCAATTTTGGGGGGGAATTATTTGACCTTTCTTTTTCCTGACAATGGATTCTAATGTAAGACACATGACCAACCTGAATTCTCAGGATGTCCAAACTCCACAATGCTACAAAAACTACAAAAGGCTCTAAATTTTTCTTAACAAGATAATATCTACTATCAGCTATTCTTTCAGAAAAAAGTAAAATGGCTATAGACTCCTATTAGATGTTAAAAGATCAAAATAAGACCAAGCTAAGCTATACTAGCAAACAACTAAGAGAAAAGATGCTAATAATCCCTACATAAAAATCATCCTTGCAAAACATAACAAAGGATTGACATAAATGATATACACAAATATTCCGTATGAAATCAAAGAAGGAAGTTAAATTTTAAGCTATCTTATCTTCTAATTTGACACCCAATGTCACCCAAGAAGACACTTTATACAGCCTCCACAAAATATATTTGCATTGACACCTGAGGAGAGAGATTGCAGACCATGCAAGTGAAGTGAACCTCTTTTGAAACTAATATCATGAATTAAGACCCTAAAACCCTAAACCTTGGATAATGCTTGGAAGAGGCTCTAATCAAAACCTAACTCCATGGATGCTCTATTTGCCTTTTTCATTCCTCTTCTTCTTTTGCTTCATGTATATCTTGAATCCTCTATGTAATCATGGCATGCATACCTTATTGTCTATGGTAATATATGCTTCAAGTGCCTTGGATGTATTGATAATATGCTTAGAGTTAATAGTCTTATTTAATGATGCATGCATAAAGTTATTATCCTTATTTAATGAAGCATGCTTGGAGATTTTTTTGTTACATATTACTCATTCTAATATGCCATATGCCATATGTTTACCCTACCATTGAGAATTTATAGAATAACAAATATACAAGGTGCGTGAGATGAGCTAGGGCATGACGACTGGTAAATGTATCTTGGACTCATATGAAGGGTTTTTAGCTAAGTGGTCACAAAGACCCTATGGCCATTGATGGTGAGACATGTAATGTTAGGGTTTTCAATGCCGAACTGTAGATTGCACAACTTCATGGATGTTGCAAGTGTGTGACGATTGGGGGACTAATGTTTTACTAAGGATCAAGTGACTTCTAGGATATTGTCGGCATGTGATGGTAAGAGACAGTGATACATAACTGGGATGATCATTAAGGTTGATACCTAACCAGGGGTCACACGAACTTATGACCGCTTTATGTTGGAATGTGCTTTTAGGTCAATATTTGATGTTCCGCTCACCTTATGTTGATTCAAAGTTCTATAGCATGCACATTGAGATATAAAGGACATTTTCTTTCTGTATGTTTTTAGAGATTGATATAATTCGAACTGTGGAGTTGCATCATCTTTCTTGCTCTATCCTTGTGGCCTTGTTTGACTATTAACTTTGAATTTTTGACTTCTTATAAGGCTCTCCTAGCAGTTTATCTCAATGTCTCATACTTCTGTTTGCCTTCAAATTAGCCTGAGGCAAGTGGTAGGGGCATCAATCTGGTCTTCAGGTGTGCTTCCGTTATTGTTGCTTGAAAGTTGAAACATCACTATTATTGAGGTAGAGGTTTGCGTAACATTTTCAGATTTTTCTTTGATTTGCTACTTGTTTACTATCCTACATTTTTTTGTATGAGACTTGACTTGTTATAAATTTTGTTACAGTTTCTACTTGTATGTTTCTTGGCTGATTCATAGAGTTATTACTCTTATGGTTACTTTCTGTGATAATCATCTCTTCTTCCCAATGGTGTCGTGAGGACATATTCTGAGTGTTGCCTAGTGTCCCTGCAGCATAGTCCAGTATTGATACAAGCCCTTGCTTGTGGAATTGTGCAACCAAGAAGATCTCCTTTGAGGCATGACAACACACCATCTAATAAGATAGATTCAATTTAAAATGGAAGAGAATGTTAACATGATCATAAGTGATCTAAATTTAAGATGTCATACACAGGTTAACTGATTGATGGACTTACTCTCATAGGCATGCACCTCAAAAGGACAAGGAGACAAATGCCTGTCGTCAAACAGAATACACATATTGTAAGCACCAAGATCTTTTGCCATGTAGTAGCCAGTATATGATCCATCTCGATTGTCGTGAAATTCCCATCTCATAAAACTTGAATTGTTCGCTGTAAGTAGTAGAAGACGCAGTTTTGTCTGCTCTGACGAAATTGGATTTCGATAAGAGTCTAAAAGTCGCACCAAAACTTCATTCTTAATATGTGTTTTGACATTGGGTTGAAATTGTGCCACACTTGATAGTGATGTATCAACCATCCCTGGAATGTAGAGTCACACACTAATCACTTTATGGGATACAGTTAAAACCTTAAAACAAAATGATGTTAAATTAAATTTAACATCATGATATGTATAATCACATAATGCAAAGTCCACATAATCCTAGAGAAAAAAGTATGTGAAGCAGACTAGATAAGACCATAAATATCACATTTTAGAACCAGGTTGATCGGATGGGTGGATATTATCTAGCAGATGATCTAGGGAACAATTGTTAAACCATACACAGAAACTGCTTGGTATCAAACGAGTCTGTGATAACCATGGCTATTTTAGCTATGATGAATAATTTATTATCTCACAATCATTGCAATTATAAAATTAAAGAGGATTGAAAAGATACCTGGTGCCACTTTCATTGCATAAGGATTGCCATCATTTATAGGAATGTTCCCACAAAATATCCAAATTTTATAATCTCCATACTTTTCTGGAGTGTAGGTAACATTGAATTGACTAGCTTGTAATGACAAATTTGTTATAATCTGTATGGAATAACAAAATTTAGCCATGTAATAATGTACATTCTAACTAGGCTACCTAAGCAAGCAACCTTGCAGTCATCTTACATTAGAGGGCAATCCATGAATGAATTTGGCAGTTTCATTGGACATCCACCCATCATTATTATCCTCTGTTATAAAGCATTTATCAAGCCTAATGATAATTAATCAAATTTCACAGAAAGTAATTCAAATTCTCACCATGATTCTGCAAAGGGATAATAATTGGTACACTATTCAAGGAAGTGTTTTCACTTAAAATATCGACACGCAGCCTTCCTATCTCAACAGGAGATGGGTTATGATACAAATCTTGTAAATAAACTGTGAAAAATGATGTTCTCCCAGCAATAGAACTCACTAAGCCGGACCCATTAGCAAAACTGTTAGAATGATGACAATAACCTACCAGAAAAACAAGAAACTAATAAATTTTTTAAAATGATCATTATGAAAAAAATATTGATCCTCCAAGTTTACAAAAAAAAAAAAAAACTTGCAAGTAAAAGGAACACAGAAAAGAAAAGTGCCACTATGATGCGTTAAATTGCATCACATAAAATTATATAATCATGGTTTAAAATTTTGAACTGTGTCGATCTTTCATTCTCGAACCGGAACAATAGTACCGTATCGTACCGTGATGATATAATTTTGATATTTTTTAAATATAAAATATATTAACTGAAAATAAAAAATTTAAGCTAAATATTTAAAAAATTAGAAATAAATTATATATATATATATATATATATAATTAATGAGATAATTTTATTAGCCTTTAATTAAATTTCTTTAGATATCTCAATCATAGCTAAGAGTTTATTAAATTTATTAACCTAAGTATTTAATTAAACCATAAGTTCCTATTCCTATTCCTTGACGACCGCAAGCACCTGCGTGACACCGGGCTCGCATGACGCCTTGGGACGCGTCGTCGCGACGCCTCTGAAGGCGTCTTCGGGCTCGCGCGACACATCAAATGCATTGTCGGACTTGCGTGACGCATTCGGACCCGTGGTCGAACTCCCACGATGGGTCTAGACGCGTCGCTGGGCCTGCACGACGCGTCAGTACCGTGTACCAATCTATGGGCGGAACGAGATGTTTTGCCCGTATTGGGGGAAACAACTAGAGATTTTAATCCATGACAATAATGTCATGAAATATTCTAAATGGGTGTAACTACGGACGGTCTTCAATACCCTCAATAGGAAATTTTAGAATAAAACAAGAAACAATCTGAACATAAAACATAGAAATTTTTCGTGTAAGGATATAATTTGACTTGGAGATTAGCAAAGCATGTGAGCTTAAGAAACAACATAGACTTCCCAATATGTGAGAAAGCAAAATCAATGAAACATAATGATTACTAGCTTATTCCAGTGTCCAAGGATAAATGGATTCACAACAACAACAACAAAAAATCATTAGCAAGTTTTTGAAGAAAAAAGTTGTTTTCTAGTAAATCAATTTTAATGTTAATATAATATGTAATATGACATAAAATATCATTTTAAAGTACCTGAAATTTCATATCAACAGAATCGACTAGGAATCTCAATGAACATAATATCTAGTGGAAAGAAAGACAATATGTTTGAAAGGGCATACTCTCAAAAGCTACGCATGCAAAAGCTATTAAACTTTGCTATTCCAAATAATTCAGCACCTTTTTCATGCGTCGACTTACTTTTTTGCTTCAAGATGAATAAAATCTGGCCTCAGGTGAAAAAATAGTGGAAAATAGTAAGCGTAAAATTACTAGAGCTTCAAATTAGACAAACCTATAAATACAGAGAAATCATATGTCAAGTTCCAGATACTTTCATTAAGCTTTGCATCAAAAATGATGAGTCTGAATTGGCCAGGTATAGGAACAATAAAAGAAAGCAATTGGGTTCCTCTTGCTACCTCTTCAAATAATAAGTCTGCTACCGGAATAGACAAACTAGAAGTCTTCTCAGTAACACGAGCATCAAATGGATAGAAACCTGGGACTAGGTTCTCAAACTGATCTTTTTGGTATATGAACATTTCCAGCCTAGAGAAAACCTGGAATGCATTTGTTTTATATTTCCATTTTCCCAGAGTATTTCTTATATCTATTGATCCTGTCAAAATAAGAAAAAAGAGAACAGTTGAGAATTTTAATAAGCTGGCATCCACCAGGATCCACATATTCAAACATGAAGATATTGGCTAATGCATAATTGCATATATTCAATGTGTATCATTGTGATCTGAAGAAGTCATTCAATATGATATTGTTTTTCCAAAAGAATTGATTCTAGTATAAAGAAAATATGCAAGTAGAAAAGGTGTAATAACAAATGCATATGGCACATCAATCAGCAAGACTAACAATATCAAGCTTGTATTCTTCAAGACTGTAGAAAGATTTCTTTTCCAAACAAATTTTGTGGTACATAAGTGAAGAAATCACTGGTGGCTTTTGCTTATTCTTAAATGACCTGTTGATGTAGATATTACAGTCAAAGCCAAACCTGGTTTACATGAATCAAAGCCAACCTTGGAAAGAATGGAAGCATTTCCTTATAGAGGTGTTAAGGATCTTTTGGAAAAAAGAAAATGTATGTTGAAAAAATAATAGATTCTTTCAAAAAGAATAATTGATTTTTGGCTTTGAATTTTACATCATCATCCTCAAGCCATTTAACAGTTATTTGGCATCAGCTGCATGGATCTTCCTTGCATTGAACTCAACGGAATATTACTATAGTAATAGTTAGATCCCTTAAATCACTTTTTACTAGATTTTTCTTTGTTTACCTCTTAAACCTTTAACCCTAATGTGATATGACTCCACGTAGGGGTGTCATAAATGAACCTGACTCACCATCACTACCTGAGTCGACCCAAAATGTCAGGTTTAGGTTGGGGGTTTTGGGTTGTGCTAGGATCGGGTCAAATTCGGATTGACCTAAATTTATTAATGGGTTTTTTAGGTTAAATTAAATTTTATTTTGAAAATTAAGATGCTTTTATGTATATCAATATTAAGGTTAGTATAATAATGATGAAGTATTAGGTAAAAGTGAAGAATTATAGGGAAAATAAAAAAATCTTTTTTAATCGAGTTGGTCAATGTCACGCCCAACGACCGACGACGACCGACATTGCTTTCAAATGAAAAATTCAAAAACGACCAACCTCGATAGGACTAATTGCAAAACAACCCCGTCTTTTCATTCCAAAATTAACAGTAAACTATTTATACTATTTGAACTAATTAAATTATATCCACTTAAATTTGAAATTTTTATATTGCAGTAAAATTATAGTCTTCCGGTCAGAAATTGGAGCAAATTCACCATCCCAGAACTTGACTTCTACCTATCCTCGATTTCATTCTTAGTTCCAATTTTGTCTCTAATTGAAATGGATTGTAAGGGGTGAGTGACTTGGAGTCACCCAGTGGGGGATAAAACGCAAATACAACAATTCTTGAGAAGCAGTAGTTTTTCAATAGTAAAAATAACAGTTAACTCAAAACCGAAATATACATAGGAACTGAAATTAAATCATGTTCTTCATGACTTAAGCTGATATCAACCCTCTAGAATTCTCTCCTAGAGGAGAGGTTAGAAATCAAAAGTAATTTAGAAAAAAGAAGTGTTCAGAATATGTATTCCTACTATTTAATTCATAATTAATTCAGTGTCCTAAAATACAATAATGAGAATTAGTAATATTCAGTAATCGGTAATAACGGAAGTGTGAAATACAATTCTTCGAAAATAAAACTATCACTTTCAAAACTCATAATTTACATAATAAGTCCACTTACAGAAATCCTTAGAAGCTGATACGACGATAGAAAAGGTGGGATTCTTGAAGTAAACTTCTCCTTCCTTGCCAAAACAATTCTACCAGGAAAATGTCTTCTCTTCTAATCAAGTTTTACCGTAACTTTCCCATGGTTATTTATAAGGATGAAGTTTTGATCTCCACCAACTCCACTATCTCCACTAACATCATGATCTCCACTACCTCACTATCTCCACTATCCTATTCAAATTGTGGTCTTTACATTCCTTCCTCCTTATGGAAAGTTTCATCCTCAAAACTTGAGTCACCGTAGACCTTGAAAAGATGAGGGTGGTGTATACGCATTTCCTCTTCTCATTCCCAAGTAGCTCTCCTATTGGTATGATTGGACCACAGAACTTTAACATACAAAATAGTTCTTTGTCTCAACCCTTGATCCTTTGAATTCATGATTTGAATCAAGACCTATTCATACTTCAAGTTTTCCCTTAAGTTCCCTTGAGTTACCAATGGTTCTACCCTGAGGATATGACTCAGGTCCGCCATATATCTTCTCAATTGAGAGACATGGAAGACATTGTAGATCCTCGATAAAGCCGGAGGTAAGAACACTTTATATGCCAGAGTGTCGACCCTTCCTAAGATTTCAAATGGTCCTACGTATCTAGGACTCAACTTTCCGGACTTGTCAAATCTCGTCACACCTTTCATCAGTGAAACTTTTATATATACTTTCTCACCAATATCAAATTCTAAGGGCCTTCATTTTGTATCATCCCAATTTTTCTGATGGTCTTGGGTCATCTT
>JBBPFQ010000017.1:6069905-6082354 GCA_037974815.1 Kaempferia elegans
CGATGCAGTGCGCGCGCGCACAGTCGCGGACTGTGTGGGCGCGCACTGTATCAAAATCTTATTTATATATATATATATATGTCTCTATAATTTTCATCTCCTCTTTTGTTCTTCAAGTACTAATTAAGGTCTTTTTAATTCATAAATTAAACCTTTGTAAATAAATTTGAGCTTTGTTACTAATCATCATAGATAGTGTTCATTTAAAGTTTTAAATAATTAAATTTAGAATTAAAATATAGTATCTAATAACATTTTATTCAATTCATCATTAAAAGGCTAATGGCTACCCACACTATATTAGATCAACTAACAAGGTGTATATTTGATATTGTTATTAAAGAACAAACAACTTAGATAGCACTAACGAATTGTCTCGCTTTTCGTTTGACTACCGCCATGGTAAATTAAATATGGGTGAGCAAAATATTGAGCTGATTTAATTTAGAATTTGGATTCATTAACTTTTTTATAATTATTTCAATTTATTTGGTTCCATTTTGATTATAAATTTAGAATTTGATTAAATCGGTCAAACCGAACTACCAACTACCAACAGTCAATTGATGTATTCGAGTGACACAAGCAACTCACATTGACAATTCAAGCATAGAAAGTTCAGACACATTGGTTCAATCGATATATTGTCCACGTCTGACTTGACTAATGATGCAATATTTTAACCAAATATTCATCAATGATAAATGATTTATTTTTATTTTTTTTAATAGTAAAGTAAGTTTACTAAATTTTTTTTTAAAAAAAAGTATGAGATTTCATATTTGCATTTAATAGAAGTAATTGCTTAGTAGATAGCTAGGTTTAGGAGGTTGGAATAAGAATGAGAATGAAACATATAGGATGTTGGAATAAGAATGAGAATGAAATATGTTTCATTCTCATCTTTGATACTTCAATAGATGAGAATCAGAATAAAGATGTATATCATGCTTGTAGTTTCATAACTCACACCACTTAGATTATTGTTAAATTTATTCCCCTCTCAATCAAATTTATTATCATTTACATTACCAAATATATACCCTGCGCTCCCATAATCTTCAAATAGATCAAACGAGTGGGAGAATAAATGGAACAAGAAATTTCCATCCCTTTGTAGCAAATGCTTGCAACAATACCTTCCCTAGATTCTTCCATCAACTCCCTTAAATTTCCTGCTCCAGCAAATAAATCCAAGTGCTGAAACATTGACACTAGCTTCGATCGAGCATTGCAACTCACAGATCGTCAATGGGCAATTGTGCGCCCCACACGACGACAACGGAAGCCTCTTCACCGCCGCAGAGAGGCCAGGGTTACCGGGAACTGGATGTCTGGAGGCGGCGGACACTGGTGGCCGACAACCCGTCAGCTGCCACTTCTCTTCAGCCGAGGTTCAGGCAAGCATCCCTGGAACGAGGATCACCGCCCGAGAGGCGGCCATCTCTAACTACTGCAAGAACTCAAAGTAATCAGCAGCAACAATTCATAGGAAGGTCACCGCCTCCTCAGCTGCCGCCGCCGGTCAGCCGGAGAAATAGCTCCAATGACAAGCGGAGCCAATTGACGAAGAAATACGCCTACATCCCTGACAACTACACCTCCCTTGAACAGGTACACTATAAATACAATGATGAGGACAGAACCAGATGAAAGATGTGTGTCGTTGCCTCTCTTTCAATCCATTCGCTCCCCATTTATGATCGGATCTACCAAAATAGGAGTTTGTATAAAGATCAAGGATAGAGACGATGATTTTTGGCCCTGGTGCAACAACAAAGTGTTCAATTAACAGATTAACTATGCACCCACGAGGCTTCCAAATTTACTCGATGGATGGACAGTGAAGGTCGTCCACCTCCACATTAGTTGGGTCCGAATCTAGATATTTGAATTAAGATATATCGAAATGACGACAAAGAGAATCAGATGCTATGATTCTAAAACAAAAAAGAAAGCTTTAAGAAACATCCGAGAAGTTTCACGAGCATCTTTGATAGATAAGGATTAGCCACTTTATTCCAAACCAACATTTAAATTAAACCTTTCTTTTAAGAATAAAATCGATACTACTTCAGCCGTCCTTTTGCCTTCTCTCGATCGGATTAGTATATGTTTGGTGGATGGGGAATGTGGTGGCCCTGTTTTTGGGTCGGCGGCGAGCTCACCGGCCAGCGGTCCGGGAAATAGAGGGGTGGAGTTCTCGCCCGGAGGTCCGGGAAATAGCGAGGTGGAGTTCGAGCAACTCTCAGCCTTCCATGGGAAGGAAAATGGATCGCAAGAAGAGTGAAGTTAAGAAGAAATACGCGTTCATCCCTGACAATTACACCACAGTCGACCAGGTTCCGTAATGTTACAAACTAATGATAATTTATAGTTAATTTGTAGGGTTTTTATATATTAAATTCTTCAATTAAGAGCCTTCAGAAATTAGATATTTATTGCTAATGTAAAAGTTTATCCAAAGATGATTAAGATCAAACCAATAATTCATAGTGTTGACATCATGAAAATAATATTGATGAATGTTGACCAACAAAATTTTTGAACGTTTATCAACAAAACTTTCATAGAAAATAAATAATCAAACTTAAATTATTAGCTTAATAATCAATTAAATAAGTTTAAAATTATAAAATTTTAATCAAACTTAAATCAAGTTCAAGCTGGTAAAAAAAAAGCTAAATTTGAATAAGCATTTCAACAGCTTAATTAAATTTGATTAATTGGACTTTCCAACCCTACTTCCAACAACAGCTAAAAAATCACTGGGTGTTTCCCTGCAGGTCACAGCTGCACTGAGAGAAGCAGGATTAGAGTCATCAAATCTAATTGTCGGGATTGATTTCACTAAAAGCAATGAATGGACAGGTTGGTCGAATAATCCTATCGAATTTATACAGCTAAAATTTCCAAATTTTATGACATATGAAAATTCACCCTTTAATTTCTTGAAGGGAAGCACTCTTTCAGAGGTCAGAGCTTGCACAAGCTCGGAGATCAGCCAAACCCTTACGAGCAAGCCATTACCATAATTGGCAAGGTTTTGGCCCCGTTCGACGACGACAACCTCATTCCTTGCTTCGGATTCGGCGACAGTATACTTCTCATTTCTATTCTCGACTTTGCTTCAAGTATTGCTTTTTCTGTTCTGTCAGCATATATGATACAGCTTCTTCTTCTTCTTCTCTGATCATGGCAGTGACAACTCACGATACACATGTGTTCAGCTTTCATCCTGATAATTCTCCTTGCCACGGATTTGAGGAAGTTTTGTCCTGCTACAAGAAGATCGTTCCTCACCTACGATTAGCAGGTTTGCAATTCATCTTTTATCCATGATGATCGATCACGATCATTAGGCATGATTTGTAGTCTTGATTTCTACTCGAAGGGCCTACTTCCTTCGCACCGATCGTGGAGGCAGCCGTCGACATTGTCGAGAGAAACCATGGGCAATACCACGTTTTTCTCATCATCGCAGACGGCCAGGTTCGTCTTTATTTTCCACTTAATTTTTTCATATCACAATATTTCTCCTGAAGCTTTGAACTGTTGCGTCTGCTTTCAAGGTCACTCGCAGCGTCGACACAGACGACGGCGAGCTCAGTCCGCAAGAAAAGAAGACGATCGACTCGATTGTGATGGCCAGGTATGCTCTGTTTTCACAATCACTTTCAGCTGTAGTCGAGTTGAGGTGCTCAATCTCGTGAGCTCTCTCTCTCTCTCTCTCTCTCTGTCAATGCTTCAGCGCCTACCCCTTGTCAATCGTGCTCGTCGGCGTCGGCGACGGACCTTGGGACGACATGAAGAAGTTCGACGACAAGCTTCCGGCCCGCGAATTTGATAATTTTCAGGTATGGTCATGGAAATTAAACGAGCTCTGAATCCCCCTGATCCTTTCTCTATCGATATGATCGCTCTGTTCGTTCACTGTCTGCCTTGCAATGCAGTTCGTGAACTTCACCGCCATCATGGGGAGAAACGCGAGCGCAGCAGAGAAGGAAGCAGCCTTCGCCCTCGCCGCTCTCATGGAGGTCCCTCTCCAGTACAAAGCCACCATGGAGCTCGGCATTCTCGGGTACAACATGCACTCTGTAAACTAGAGCTGTATAACATATAATCCTAAATACGTGTTCCTCCTCCGGCGAAGGCAAGTGACAGGGAAGGCCAAGAGAGTCGTGCCGCGGCCGCCTCCATTGCCGGCTGCGCAAGCACAGAGGTCGTACGTGCCTCAGCAAAGTAGACGGCCGGAACGCAGCAGCACGCTGCAGAGAAGCAGCAGCAGCACACCGCAAAGTCGCAATGACGAACAGAGCCAGGTAATATTGCATTCACAGGTCATGGACATGATGAGCAAGAGGAGGAGCTTCTAAATTCAAGAAATGTTTTTTTTTTCTTCTGCAGACTTGCCCGGTTTGCCTGACCAATGCCAAAGACTTGGCCTTTGGATGTGGTCATATGGTGAGTGATCATCTCTCTCTGTCTCTCCTCGTACTGGTTTTTGTGGTGCTGCCGTATCTGATCGATCGAACGCCATTGATGCTGCAGTGTTGCAGAGATTGCGCTGAGAGCTTGATCAGATGCCCGATCTGCAGAACCATTATAACGTCACGCTTGAGGGTCTACGCGGGATGAATCAGGCATGCAGTTGTGTTATTTACTGTGATTTGGTGAAGAAAAATAATTAATGTAAATTTCCAAGGCAGCTCGATAGCAAATTATCGCTGAATAATTCTACTCTTGGAATCGTGTTGATTCAATCTTGATCGTTGATTAGCGTCAGTGCGAGAAATAGGGGCCATGCTTGGTTTGACATGAGCTTGTGTCTAACCCAATCTAAACTTAGGTCGTGTCGAATATGACTCGCAAACTGAATGATAGCTGATAAATCTAATTTGTCGAATAGACGTAGCTCGATTTTTGATAGAGTACCATGTCGGGCTATGCCATGGTAAAGGTGTCAAGCTAAAACCAACGACCAAAAATTTCGACCGCCAATTTTTATTTATTTATTATTATTATTATTTTTTTTTTTTTGTCTAATACGATAGAGAGTGAGAGGAAGTGCATTTTTGTCTTTTCAAGAGGGGAGCTTTTCGAGGGTCTCAGGAGCCGAAAAAGGGTGAGGAGTACTGTAGTAGGAGAGGAAATGAGCCGCCGCTAAAGAGAGAGAAAGTGATGGGCACGGTAGCAAGCCAGCAAGAGAGTCATCTCTTTGTTCTCCATCCCAATGTTTATAGAATTACGATCTTACACAGGATCGATTTGGGGTCAGGATCCGATCGATTGTAATTGGATCGTAGAATCGTACGATCCTATTAAAAATCATTAAAATTTCATAATACATGATTAATGATTAGAAAAATATCTAAAAAATTTATTTACATATAAAGAGATTACTAATATTGCATATATATTTAATCATTAACCATCAACACCTCAAATTATATTATTACATTATTAAATTTAAATTAACTAGTAATTTAACTATCATTCTCGCACAATAGTACAACTACTCAATAATAGTTATATGAAAAAAAAATACAAAATTTCTATTAACACAATAATAATAATCACATTCAATCTCAAGAATGTTCCCTTGGTTTATAGATGATGCAATTTAAATGCCAACAAATCACCTAACTTATGTAGCATAAACTATTGAATCTGTTCATTAGAATATGAACACCGGAAATAATATTTTAAATACTTGTTGACTCTGCAATATACTAGATAATAGACATCTAAAAATTTATTATTTAAAAAAAATGGTAGAATATTTTTATTAAAATCTAACTCAAAAATAATTAAACATATGTTTAAATAATCACAAAATTCTACCCTAATTCTACAAAAGATTATAAAAAGATAATAAAAACGACAAAGTCATCTAGCCTAAAAAAAGACTTTAAATGATTTTTTTTAATTTAAAACTAAGTGATAATTATAGATCTCTGAACGAACTTCGATTTGATATATTATATGTCCCGTCGTTCAATCCGAGTCAAATTATGACCTCTCAAAGTTTCCCATGATTCTGCTGGGATCCTATAACGATCCTACCGATTCTGTTCCGATCCTGCTGCGATCCTAGTGTAACAAACGAATCTGCATGATCCTGGATCAATTTGGGATGTAGGATTGCGATCCTGTACGATCCTATAATCCAGGATCGCGATTCTGCAAACATTGACTGGTGCACTAGCTAACATGATTATATCTACAAAATAACATTATAATGCATACACAATCCAACATGTAGAAAGCAAGTATATCTATAATAATAATAATAGTTTTCAACTCTAATATTTCATCACTATTACAATCAGAATTATCAACATTAACAATTTTTGTTTCTTCTTTGCTAGACTCTATTAGATCATCACTGCTCGGCATCTCTCTATCATCTATATCCTCATAAGGCACATTTACATCTATAAGGAATTCAGAAATAGATTGAATTTCTGAATCAACTAAACGTATATCCACTTCCTCATTCTAAAATGCATCATGATTTTGGATTGTGATGGAGTTGGCGATTTCTATATTCAAGCAAGGTTTGATTCAACAAACTAATAATCATTCACTAGATCTCCTTCTCTTTATCGGATATTCAAGATAGAAAACTTCCCCAGCTTGCACTGCGAAAATGAAGGGTTCAAACTTGTTAAATCTTTTGTTTGCACTCACCTAAACTAAATTGTAATTTGTATATATTCTAGTACTTGTTCTTGAAGTTGGATTTTACCATGAACATTTGAATAACACATAAATTTTTATGAGCAAAGCATGATATTTGACCTTAATGATTTCATCAAGTTTGTCATAGTAATTAAATTCGATATTAGTATTGGTGGTAGAATTTTATACAAACACCTGAATTAGATATCATATTTTATGTGAATCACATTGTGCCACGTGAAATTTGAAATCATTCACATAATAACCAAAAAAACTCTTATGTTATAGAGAGGTCCAGATGCAATATTCTTTATCCTTAAAATTCTAAGATCCTTTATCTAAAAGAATAGTTATGATAAAAATGATTATAACATATATAATATCAAAAAAAATATTCTCTAACTTACCTAGATTTTAAACCAAAGTGCCTCTCTATCACTTGCACCTATTAATGGATTTTCTAATTTTAGTTGTTTTTCATACAAGCTATCAAAGAAGGTAATTATAAATTGGATATAGTATGACAAAATTGCATAATGGGTTAAATGTTTTGAATTATAAGTTAACTCACTTTAAGTAGGGTTTGACCTTGTCTCAATTTAGGAGTAGGTATGTTCTTGCTGTATGGTATTAATTTGCATTTTACCATCTCCAACTAGATGCACCCATTGTCTTGACAAGAAATTTGAAAATTGAAAGCATCTCTGGGACTATTGATTGAGAATCATCATAATTTCAAGGATACTTACGATGTCTGGTTTTCACATTATTAAGAAAATAATATAAGTAGAAAGAAGATGCTTCTTCAACTAGATAAGCATTATATATCGACCCCTCAACTCTTGCTTTGTTTCGAACATTATTCTTTAATCTTCTTAAAAATCGTTCAAATAGATACATCCAACTATATTGCACATGACCATCTAGTCATGGCTCGTATGGTAAATGGACAAGTAGATGTTCCATTGAATAAAAAAAAAAGCTAGGTGGAAATATGCACTCAAGTTTACATAGAATCAAAGGTATTTCTATTTCTAGCCAAAGCATTTCCACTGTAATAATAACCCTCGATGTCAAATTTCTAAAAAAAAATAGACTCAATTCTGTGAGTGTTTATCAAACATTATTAAGAAGTAAGTCATGGAAAGCTATTGGAATAAGTCTTTACATAAATACATGACAGTCATGACTTTACATTCAAAACATTTTTAATTTGGTCATATCCACACATCAAGTCATATTCGAGGCATACCCTTTAGGGAATTTTACTTCTTTCGACCAACTATACAATATCTGCTTACTTTCTTTATCCAATGTATAACAAGCTTTTGAAAATTTACAGGTTATTTCATTCTGATGCAACTCGGGTCTATTAACTAATTGTTTTAATTCCTCATATGATTTTGCTACGTCTTTAGTTTTTCTCATAACATTCATCACAATATTGAAAATATTATAAAAAATATTCTTCTCCATGTGCATCACATCTAAATTATGTTGAATGAGCAGATGCTTCCAATATGGTAATTTCTAAAATATACTTCTTTTCATCTAACCACAATTGCACTGTCTAACAATGTATTTATTTAATTCATCAAAATCAGCGTGAGTTACTTGTACAAACCATAGTTATCTTTGTCCTAAATGATTTCTTCAGCTGATTTAATTGATAGCGGAAGTTTTCTGACCATTTATTATTGATAAAATTTTATTATTTCTCCTAAAAGGGTGGTCAACTAGTAAAAATTTATGATTATTATCAAAACAAGATATATTCCAACTGTAAAGTAATGAAATTGTATCAGATTGTGTCATGCAATATGGATATGCTAATTTACTAGTGGTGCTCCATCCTGACAAGATTAAGTATGCTAGAAAATCACTAATTATTCATAATAAAGTAGCATGCAGGGTAAAATTAGTTTTACTTCCAATATCACAAGTCTCCATGCCTACATTCTATAATTCATTCAACACATTAATCAGAGGCTATAAGAAAACATCTATCTTATCTTTTGGATTCATTGAACCTATAATAAGCACAGTAAGGAACATGAATTCATCATTCATGCACATTCATGGCTGTAAATTATATGATGTTAATATGACTAGCCAAGATGAATATTGCTGTCTAGATTGACCAAATGGATGGAATCCATCTGCTGAAAGCCCCAATCTCATATTACATAGTTTCATTGCAAAGGAAGAAAATACTGTATCAAGATGTTTCCATGCAAGTGAGTTAAAGGGACAACACATTTTATCTCCATGTACTTGCTCATGATGCCATCTCATGTGACTTGTTGTTGCAGTAGATGCATACAAATGTTGTAGTCTAGTAGTTAATGGAAAGTAGTGCATAACTTTCCATAGTAACTTTTTTTTCTTCCCTGATATGTGACTATGCTACTTATAACGAGGGCAATTTACACATTATACATTCAATAAGCTCATTATCTTTATTCTAAAAATCATGTAGTTATTTATACAATAATCAATCTTTTCAATAGGAAAATCTAAACCCCTAACCAATTTCTTTGTGCTATAGAACCTATCAGTCATTATGTTATTAAAAGGCAGCAATTTTTATATTAATTGACAAATGTCATCATAACAAAGTTTAGAGAAATGATGTTTTGCCTTCATGGTCAATAGCCTTGTAGTAGCTAATAGTTGAGAATGACCAGAAGGAACGCCTTTCCACACTTCTCTTTCACTAGTCTTTAACATGTCATGTAGTTGTTGTAATTCAGGTGTTAGGATTTCATGTATCATAACCCATTGATTGTATTGTATTATCATTGAATGATGATTCCTATTGAACAATAGGGACAGATGATGAAGCTCCAAAATGTCCAATTGGTTCAAACACATAAAGTTTTCCATGACAATAATTGTTGTAACAATTTGAAACAAATCCTTTTTACGTATATATACTTTCATAGTTTCATCATCATGAAAAGTTGTATTCTAGTTTTGCAATGATTACACAGACATTTTAACTTATCTCTATCAAAATTTTTTGGATGATGCTTAACAAAGTTCACAAATTCTTTAACTCTAACAAAAAATTCATCAGTAATAAACTCATTTTCTAACCTATTATAAATTCATTTTCTAACCTATTTTAAAATAAATAAATTTGATAAATTAATAAACATCTATGAGCTAAACATGCATATAGTTATAACATAAATTCAATTACATCATTAAACCATATTGAAAGTCTACCAATAGCACTAAAACTTAAAGTATTGTACAAATATATTTATTATTATCTTTATTCTTAATTTTTCTTGATTCCTTCTGATTCAATTGTACATATAATTTGATGTAAAATTTTAAAGCACATTAAAAGGCCGCTATCATATATGGCTTAGAAAGAGTCTTATAATAAGTTGGCCAACTTTTGGGTCAAGAGCATCATTAATAAACAAGGTATACTTTCTTCTTTTCTTTCTCAAAGATACCAAAAATTTCCACTCAACCAATCAGAAAATGGCCTAAAAAAGAAAGCAGTCTCTGTAAGCGTAGTTAGAAGGAATAACATGTTACCAATAATAGATCAAAAAATTAAAGAGCTTGCCCTGAAGTACGTGATAAGAGATTTTCCATAGTTTTCGTCAATATAGCTTCAACCACAAAATGAGAATTCACCTCAACGAGGTCACATGGAATTACTCAAACCACTAACATCAATTGACACGGTAAGGATCTAGTACGCTTAAACACGCAGAAAGCACAGCAGAAAAACAAATATTAGATCCTCTCCAAAAGATTCATGCGAAGAAAAAACATACACTAAGTTTTATTCTATCTAATAGATTTTACTTTTGTTGCGTACCCTTCACAATCACGACAGCAACTTTTCTTTGGATGTAGATCTCAACGCGATCAAGTATTCGCGCCTCTATGGTATCCACACAAACACATTTCGTTCGTCTCACGAACTTAGAACAACTAAGAGATGCTAGCCTTTTATGTTATTCGGCCAAGAAAGAGAGGTGCTTCCGTCTCATTCTAGTGTTCGGCCAAGGAGAAGAAAAAAGAGGAAGAAGATACCAAGAATACCAAAAAGTCTCTCTCTTAAACAAATGAGCAAAAACTTATTTTATATTCATCAAATGAATATCAAGGGTTTTTTTCTCTTGATCTTCTCTTAATGGATTGATGGTAATATATTAGATTAACCATTAATCCAATAACACATTAACCCAATAAATGAATATCAACAGTCTTTGTCTCTTGGTCTTCTTCTCTTAATGTATTAGATGTTAATATATTGGATTAACCATTAAACCAATAATCCATTAACCCAATAAATGAATATCAAGGGTCTTTATCTCTTAATCTTCTTCTCTTAATTACATGATTAATTCTCAATTAATCATAATTATTTCTTCGTTAATTTGAGTTTAACTCAAATGAAACATTCTTGAGTCTAATATAATGGGTCAAACTTGAGTCTAACTCAATGGGTCTAACTTGAGTCTAACTCAAAATGGTCTAATCCAAATTAGACTCAACCTATTAGCCCAATAGTTCATCGTATGAATTCAACAAGCATAATTATCTCATAATTGGCTCTTAGGGCTAATACTAACAATCTCCCACTAGTACTAGTGTCAATTATTACATAAATGATCCCAACACTTTGGATCAGCCCATTAATCAAAGGTTCATAGAATTTTAGTCAAACTAAAACCGGCCCATCTCCAAATCAATATGTTCTTTGTGTGTGACTCAATAGGTTCTTGTAACATTGGAAATGTCTCTAAAACCATTTTAGAGGCATAAGCAATGAGCGACATCTAGCAATACATCATTGCTATCTAAGCGACGAGAATGTCAAGATCTGACATAACCTTTTCATGTCTGTTATCTTACATAACTTAGTCCTTCTATCCTTGATATCTAGATTGATCAATGAGAGATAGACCGTGTCATCCTCTTATCAATCTTTGTGTTTCTTGATATCCAAGTAGATACACTCAATTAAATAAGCTCAATATCTCATATTAACTAATTTGAACATGACCATGCATTTTTGTGTACTACTAATCAAGGGGCCACAGATATCACTTCCTTCATATGTAAGAGATAGATCCCATCTACATCATTCACATTCCTCTGCATAACTCGTTACATACCCAGTGTCGACTTATAATCCACCTTGTTATGGGTGACGTTTGACGATACCAAAGTATACAACTCCTTATGTAGGGAACCGTAGTGACTTCGGGTCTAAGGATTATTCATACTAATAGTCACTATAAGAACATTTATGACACTCATATAACGATCCATGAAATGTTCTCATGACGAATCATTTAGTAGATATTCTCTAATATATACCCATGTGTTAACATGATATCTCATATCCATGACTTGTAAGATTAAGTCATACGTTGACCTACATGCTAGTCTCAATGCATTAATATTGTCCATGTATATTAATGTTTGACTAGGAATAGTTAAGAGTAGTGTTCTTTACAACCTCTCACTATTAATTCAATGAATTGATATGTTGTAGATTAGAACCTACTACCCTAGAACATTATCACACTTATTTATCTGACACAAATATGAAGTAAGTATAATAACCATAACTTTACCTTTTATTAATGACATATGATACAATAGTTCCCTTATCAATCATCTCATGATTGGTTATAGGACTTACACTAACAATCTCCTTATATCACTAGTTCTAATAACTGAAATATCTAATACCAATGACCTAGTGTGACCATCAAGTTTCTATA
>JBBPFQ010000017.1:6128409-6155562 GCA_037974815.1 Kaempferia elegans
AACTAAAATTAATAGCAAGGTTTAGGCAAAAGGATGTTGAACAAGAGTCACCAAGTAGCAACTAAGATAGACCCATCAAGTAAAATTCAGTGTGAAAAACATAAACTAAAATTAATAGCAAGGTTTAGGCAAAAGGATGTTGAACAAGAGTCACCAAGTAGCAACTAAGATAGACCCATCAAGTAAAATTCAGTGTGAAAAACATAAACTAAAATTAATAGCAAGGTTTAGGCAAAAGGATGTTGAACAAGAGTCACCAAGTAGCAACTAAGATAGACCCATCGGGACATCACAAATTATTTTTTAACTTGTTGGAATTCACATCAAACATGTATGATTGTGAGCTTATAATGGCACTGATATATAAAATAGTAAATAAATATGTGCTTTATAGAACAAAATATTGCTCCATAGTTAAAAGTTCTAGAATCTATAGTTTGAATTTGAACATCCAGACAGGATAGAATCATTGCCATCATCCTCCCTGAATGATATACCATACTTCTTGTTTCTTCCTTGGTTTCTAATGGGATCTTCTACGCTGGTGGTATTTTCTCTAAGAAGTATAATTATGCCATGCTTCTTTAAAAAATGCTTCAGACTCATGATCATGACGTCATTGAAACATGATGTTCTACTACTAGATCACAACATCTGATGTATCTCATGGTGATTGGGCAAAAAAGTGATACTTGTAAGCCATGCAATACCAAACTCGAACTCAAGTCCACAAAGAATAGGAAATAAACTAAAAGCTCATGCAGGGCGTGGCAAAATCTAACACAGATGAAAAGTCAAGAAAAAACAACAGAAACTACTTTATGCATTCATATGTAGTTGTTTATTTTGCCATTCAATTATTTCATCATTTTTACTTTTGATTTACCAACCCAAGTTAATGGAGATATTTTTGATAATTAAACAACTTTTAACTCTAGCGAGTGTTTCATGAATCAGCCTCTGCCTAATATTTAAAATTCATATCAAATAAAACAAGGGATAGGAAGAATCAAACAATTAGCAAATCAGGAACTAAATGGAAAGACAAAAAAGTTCAATAGCAAAACTCACGGTGGACTATGACTTGGTGCGGAAGTTTTTTGACCAGTTGTTCAGCAGCAAACCTCCAGTCTTCGGCGCTGCAACCAAACGGAAGAAAGTGAAAATTTCTCCGCGGATGGGAGTACAGAAAGATATCGAGAGGGCAGGAACTGGAAGAAGGAATCGAGTTACCTCCCGACCAAGCCATTAACCATCACAACTAGATGCTCAGGAAACCTCCCCTGCTGCGCGGCCGACTCGGCGTCCCATAGGTCCTCCCCACCGCGGACGGACTCCGCCTCCATCTTTTTCCCCTTGGACGCGGGATCCATGAAGCAGGAAGTCATCCATCGGAGGGAACCAGCCTTTTTACCGACGGTACCCGGCTCCTGCCTAGTGGATCGCCGCCGGAACCCTAATCTCTCGCCCAATCCGCCTCTGGGGCGACGGATCCGGGGCGCCCCAAATTCGAGCCTCGACGACCGGAGCATGGCGTCGGCGGCGAGCATCCGTGGCCGACACGCGGGCGGGAGCTTGGCTTCCAGTGGTCAAGAGAGAGAGTTTTTCCTTCCGTTAGCTCGCCGCCGCAGTGACGCGGTGGAGATATTTTTTTGTGACTACAAAACTCCGACATCCGTTTTTAACGGCCGTGAAGCTGCTTTGCTTATGTGCATCACGCGCCTGGACCGACTTTGGATTGAGGCCGCGTCGACTAATAGAGTAGATCCATGATATCATTTTAATGGAGCTTTAAATTTAAAAATTAAAATTTAATATAATAAATTGAATAATTAATATTTTTAAATAAAATAAAATATTAAATTAATCAAACAGTTGGGATAGATTATTTTAATTTAATTAAGAGTAATCGCAACTAAAGCAGATGCAAACAATTCGGTTAAACCGTATCCATTATATAAACAATTCCAAGGTGGGTTACTGTAATACCCATGTGGGCTTGCTCCCACTCCAATATCAAGTTCCTAAAAGTACAACTAGAGTTCCCCACTCAAAAGGTCTCTTTTCTGGGACATATTTATAGGCCTATAAGTTTATATTCACACTTTCTAATGTTGCCACATGTTTAGGGGATGTGATAGGACAATGTGATGTACACTTGAACCATGTGACCTACCAAGGGAGTATGGTGGCTTGCTGTGGTCAAATTTCCAGTGACACGTGTCATGTTTTCTGAATTTATTGGATAGATAAAATGTAGTATATATTATCAATTTTAAAATTAATCGGATTGTAAGCTCTAGATATAAAAATTTAAAAAAATTGAGTCATGTGACCTAGCTCTATTCATAGGGGGAGAGTTACTCCATATCATATCAATTGCCCTTCCTAGCATTCAGGGCCATCATAGTAGTTTAGGGCTCCATTCAAATAATGTTTCATAGATTCTCTCCATCTAACCCTGTTCTGTTGGGTGGTGTTTGAGCTTTTGATCTCTAGAATAGCTCTCTTAATTTGAATATTGAAAGAAAAATAAAATAAAATAAAATAAAACTAAACTCATATCTCACCTAAAGAGTGAAAAAGGAGAAATAGAATCACTAGGATTTGAGATAATTGAGAGTAGCACCCGTCCAAGGTTTGTATATAGGGAATTCTCAAAGGGTAAATTTGTCTGTTTGTTCTTATTCATAAATAGTCCATCAATATTTTGTAATAATTTTTGGCCAATGACAATCACAATCAACAATCATTTCTAAATGTTACCCAAGAAAGGACCAATTTTAGTAAACCAAACACTAGAAAATTTATCTATTCAAAATTCAAATATTATCGGTTGAAAATTCAAAATTTTAAAAGTTAGGTGTTATAAATGTTGGTTGACCCAAACTCAACTTTGGTTAACCCACTTTTATATAAAATATTTCAAAACAACATTTAAAATCCGTAACCTTTCTAAAGTAGTTGCAACTTGATATCAACATCGATCGACTTCAAATCTATCAATCCAAAACTTAGTAACTTGAATATAGGTAATTTTCTCAATACTTGATATTTGATAATTTACAAAAGGTCAATATTAAGTGTGGCTAAATGCCTAAATGACTAGCTTTGCTTTACTAACTTGCCCATCTAACTAGCTCATCTGACTCACCTAACTTATTACCCCTGATCGACTTGATTAGCTTGACAAGCTTAAATTGTTCATCCAGTCTCATCAGTTCACCTAAGCACACACTCAGTTCCTTGGCATATCAAAGATAGGCTTATATAGCCTTGCAACCCATAAACTCAGGTTTACGTAATTACGTTGCTTGTATCGTGCCATTTTATGTCTTTTGTATCCCTTTTTTAAAGCATCAGGAGTTTCATGCTTTAGTTGATAAAATCCACAACTATCATCAACAAAACCTACATCAACTATTACAACATGCATTATGGAATCCAAACATCATCAAGACTGATGCAATCAAATTGTTTCGTCCATTACAAATCTCTGTTGCCATTTTGAAGAATAGAATCTGGCTGGAAAACTGCCGACAAGTCCCAAGAGCTCGATGCCTCCTCCTGGAAATCGCCACTAGAAGTAACCCATGAATCCCAACTCTCCTTCTCCCAATTGATTTGTGATCTGTAATCACACAACCTGTTCATCTCGTGTTCATCCTGCTCAAAGAACCCATTTTTATCCTCAAATATTTCATTGTTGATGTGTCGTGCAGCTGATGGGTTCATGTCTGGAGGTGAGTCAAACTGTAGCTTTGAGCAGTTCATGTCGTGCATATGGTGAAGGTTGACTTGACTACATTCTGTTTGATAGTTTGTCTCAATGACACAGGCATCCTTCCAAGTGCTGATATGGTCGTTGGTTTGCCTCTTGGGCCAAAATGCAGGATTGTGGCACGAAGATAAGGGATTGTAGAGGCTTTGAAGTTTCATATGGAGTTGCATCCTTTCTATGGCCGACGTGGGTATGCATTCTGAGTTTATGCTGTCGTTAGATATTATTCCATTAGCTCTCTGCCTTTTTTGTTCTTGCAATATTGTATGATGCTTTTTATTCTTCCCGAGAAATCTCTTCTTTAACTTGGTGTTCCAATAGTTCTTGATGCCATTATCTGTTCTACCTGGTAATTGAGCTGCTATTATTGACCACCTATACATGCAGAGTTAGATGAGTTGCTCTTTGTCAGTAGAAAGAATATATATAATTGCATCATTAATTAGAAAGTCAAGAAATTTAAAAGGTTTTAAGTTGTATGATTCAATAACTAACTACCTGCTCCCAATACTAATATAAAGATTACAAATGATGAAGTCTTCTTCCTCGGAAAAGTCACCGTGCTTGATGTTTGGCTGCAGTTAATTAATTCAGCATCTTACTCTGCAACTCTTCCTACATCTCTTCCACCCTGCAATAACAGTGGTACACTTTAAACACTTCCTCTGTTACAACTGGTTTTCAGATTATTATCGAATAATTTCTGTTATCTTATTGTTACTCATATGCTTGAAAGATAAGGAAACTAATCAACAGATATTTTACTTAAGATTGAATTGTCTGAAATATAGACCACATTGAAACATCTAAAATATATATCCTTGCATTTAGTAGACAGGCAGTTAAACTTAGTTCATGCATAGAATAACATGAATAACTTTCTAATGATTCAATACTTCTTTTCCTTGGAACAAGAAACCCAACCAATTAACTAACCAATCTTTTGGGGAAGTGGCAATCCAGTACCATGCTCTTCGATGTAAGCCTTGAGTTTAGCATCCTCCTCAGGCTTTTCTCTTAAGTTTAGTATATAGATACGCATATGTGTAAGTTGATTCATCTTATTGTAATGTGATAATTTAATGTATTGATTATGTGAGTTGCTTCATTTTAATTGCAATGTGATAATTTTCATCCTTACAAATGAATGTGGAAAACTGAAAATAGGATTTTTGTTTTGTCAACTTTTTTCTTGTAATGGAACCAAGAGTGACTCTAGAGTGTCATGTTATGATCCACCTACGTATTTTAGATTTATCTTGTGATTAGTATGTGACACTAGAGTGTCATGTCATGACCCACCTACGTATTTTGGATTTACCTGATGGTTAGTACGTGGCATCAGACGGTCCACCAACTAATTGAACCCAAGGCCTAGGTAATTAAAAAAAATAATATCAAAAATTTTTATTAGTAAATATTAATTTATTAATCAAATTAGCATACACATCTTAATAAATCTATCCATAACTAATACAAATTAACACTTAGATACCCTATCACCATCATGTCAACTAATTACATTTATTTTATATATATTATCTCCTATCTATTGTAAGAATATTATAATATAATCTAAATAATACACATATCATTATCTATTTTATTTGAAAGCATATCAATTACATTTGTTGTTAATTTGATATATAAACCATAATTCTATGTGCAGTCGTAGTCTTATTTTTTTTCCATCATAGGGATTACAAAATATGATTAAAGGCTAATTATATTCCAAGTTTTGATCTTTAATTGGACTTAAAATAGTGATTTAAAGTTTTAAACTAAATTACAATGCTAATGAATTCTCTATACAATTTTAATATGAAAAAATAGAAGCTTGATCATTCTTTTTTCAAGCTAATATACAATAATTAATTGGGATCATAATTTGACACGCGCGGTCGAATTCACAGCCGCTGTGAAGCCTACGGTACGGCATTTGGCCCCTCCGCCGCCGCTCGCCGAAGCCCCGGCGGATGCCGGAACGGTGTTCACGGTCCTCCGGTAAGGCCCCAGCCACTTGGACATCATGTACCTCCCCTTCCTCCACGGCGGCACCGACATCCCCTGCTGCCGGAGCGACCGCCGCGCCGCATCCCCCACCGTGCGCACCACCCGCCTCACCATCTCCGGCCGCGCCACCATCACCTCCGGCAACCTGTTCACCAACTGCTCATACTTCTCGCTCGCACGGGCCACCCGGAACTCCGCCGCGAAGCTTAAGTCTACCACGTACCGGACCTCCTCTGCTTTCTCTGCTTCCTCCGCCGCCACCACATCCACATACTCGTAGTTCCCGGGGATGAGACCACCGGAGCCCTCCCAGCTGACCTTGCACACCCCTGCGTTGTATCCCAGCTCCCTCAGCCGCGCCATCACCGCCCGGCGGAAGCCGGACCCGCTCGACCGGAGGGCCGCCAGAGCGTCGGCCGCGTCGCGGACGTCGGACAGGAGACGCAATCTGAAGCGATCGCCGTCGTCGAGGATCATCACCTCGGACACGGTCTGCGCCGCGTCGTCCCACCGGTACTCTTCGGACTTCTCGTCGGCGTCCGAATCCGGCGGCGGGTGGGAATCAGAGACGTCGCAGTCGAAGAAGGCGTGGACGAGGGTGTGGAGGGCCTCGTGGTCGCTGCCGCTACTAGAGCAGGACCCGCCGCCGGTCGCCCAGCCATTTCCGCCACCCCAGAGGCTGAGCGAGTTCCTCGTCTGCTTCGTCCGTGAGCTTATCGCCCACGCCGGAGTCTTCCTCGGTATCTCCATTGTTGCGCTCGAAGTTGGAGGAAAAGCAAGCGAGTAGGTGAGCCATTTTAATGGCAGCCGAAAGGCGTCTAGGTTCGTTGGATCCAGAAAGGCGTCCAGGTTCGATGAATTTATTTTGTTCATTGTACCGGCTTGGCCTTGCTCTACAGTTGAAGTCAAGAGCAAAGAGTAGTGAGATCAAATTCGGCAAAGACGACACGTGATCTTCACAGGGAAAAAATGTCTAAGAACAAAGTTTCCATTGAAAATCAGAAAATTTTTCCTGACGGACGGCATAGAAGTTATTGCGTGTACCATGTGAAGAAAATTTTGTTTATAAATATGTTAGGAATTGAATTATGAATATTTGGGTAATAATGTGATGCCTTTCTATCGCACCATAGCCCGGTCATATATAAGATTATTATAATAATTATCACATTATATATGGGCCTTTGTGTTTTTTCTTAAGCTTCATTAGTATTCGCCTGTTCAAAGCTCCTTAAATATTTAACTATAAATGTCTAACTTAAATCATCTTGATAAAATATCAAAACGCCATAATTAAATCAACCTACATAAGAATTAATCTCCCAACAAAATTTTCCACTTTAATGTTGAACTTAAACAACATTAATAAAACATCAAAACATCTAGTTAAACTTAACTACAAGCGAGAAATTATTCAAATCAACAAATTTTAATCTGGTGTTTAACGAAATTAGTTGAAGTTAAAACCAATACAAGATAATAGTCATGTATAATAGTAATAAAAAAAACTAAAGTTACAAGTTTAGTTTCCCTTCTATCTAGCTTTTCTGCTAAACTTTGCATCTTCAAATCGAGTTAGTTTTGAGGTGATAACCTTTTTTTAATAATGGAGGTTTTAACTTAAGTAAGGTGATTATGTGAACAAGGATTGTTTTCTCTATCAAAAGTAATTCATGTCATCTCTCCATAAATTTGATTTAAGCTTCCAGAGCAATATTACAGCAGTAAAACATCTTTCAACTTTCTTAGATATCTAGGGATCAAATCATATTTTCAATAAATTAATAAATAAATTTTTCTTAATTGGACGGTTGATCTAAGAACGCTGAATTGATAGACCGCTCATTATTAACACTTTCCGTTTTACCATGACTAATGAAAAACTTACATAAAACGAGATTGATCACCCCGAGTAAATTGAATATGAGCCAACTAAAAAAAGAGTAAAGAAAGAAAAAAAGACATATTATGTTTAAATGGGAACCCGAATAACAGATGATATACTGTGCTCCTCTATGCACTCAAGTTTGCAAAACTCTAGAAGGAGTTTAGTTAACTTCTTCACTTGTTGGGGCCTGTGAAGAGTATAAAATCAAATAAAAGCAAGCACCCGAACAAATCAAATTTGTTCACAAGAACGATCAACAAGATATTTTGCACTGCACAGAATCTGAAAGATGGAACGGGACAAGAAAAAAACAACAGAAATTACAATAAACCCACCACTTAATTGATGAACAATAACCAATAAAGAAAACTTTATCACCGTACTACATCACACAATGACTTAGACCTTTCCTAAACTAGCAGAATCCCCTCAAATAATGAACATACACTATACACTCTATGCTTGGAATGATGTGAAGATACCAATTCTACCATAAATCACGGACAAAACTTATCAAAGATACCAGCACATGTCCGACCATGTATCTGCTATCTTTATCTCCTATATAATATAAGCAAAAAAATTTAGGAGTCGAAATGCCATGACAATTATCCCTCCCACAGGTGATGGCACTTTGTACACTTGGCACAGAAAATTACCTAGGACCAATTTGACCTTCGTCTACTAAAGGAATGATCACGACCAAGAGCAACTGGAAAAATACCAATGTGGCATATCCCCAACATCACTACTTAGATGATGCCTTTTACAGCTTCTCCTTTTCAATCTCCACCTTTCTCTGTTCAGCATGTTGAGCAATGCCACTAGCAATAGCCTGATAACGGAAGTCCAAGGACCTGGTTAAGTTCTGAAACCTAACAGGATTGCACTCTTGCACAGCTGTACACAGTAATATCAATAATGTCAAATGTTAAAATACAAAACCCATTGAGTAGCAATGGTTAAAAATGTACCAGGTGAGATTTAATGCTACCTTGGATAGTATCCATGAAGAAAATAAAAGGGTCCACTTCATCAATTGGAGATTGCAACTCTTCATCATCAGTGTAATCATCATCAGAGTCATCATCATTGTTTAGCTGGAATCCTCTGGCCTGATTTTGCAGAAACCAGTTTAACAGAGAAGCAACAATAAAGGAACAAAAGCCAAAACAGAGGAAACCTCAGAAAGCCGAAAGAAGAAACAATATAACATGTAATCCTTTATATTGCTATCCAAAAGAAATAGGAGATGACAAAATTAATATTCAGATTGGGTAGGTTATGATATCAACTTTTCTTTCAGACCCCCAACCCTTGAGGGAAGATCAAAATACATTGTATAAGGTAAAGCATTAAAACGTTGTAATATGGAATAGATTATTTGTGAATCAATCGTGAAAAAACAGAAGGGCTAGGCAGGGTGTGGAATAAAATCCTAGAGCTGCCCTGTCTCTCATTGGTTTCGTGTTTTTTGCCTTTCATCCCTGCCCCATTCGTGTCAAAAGTTGAAGCAGGGCAATGCCAATCAGAACAGTTAGTGGAGATTAGCACTGGGCCGACGTCAATTTGGCATGCAAACAGATACAAGAAAAAAAAAATAATAATAAAAACCTCTGCTGCTAGTTTTTGGAGCTTTTGACTATCATCTTCGTCCCCATCCTCAGCATCAAGTCCCATTTCTTTGTCAGACTCTTCCTCATCTTCGTCATTGTCATCAAGTCCATACATATCATCATCATCATCATCATCATCATCATCATCATCATCATCCTGCTTGTTAGCTTCTGTTCAACCATAGTGAGGAAGGTTAACCAAACAATCATGTCAATAATTCCATTACTAAAACACTTGGTGCTTTAAAATGTGTTAATGAATATATAAGGCTAAAAAGATGAGGTAAAAGAAATGCTATAAAAAAAGTCTACATCTATGAAACCATAAGAAATTCAACCATTGTTGAACAAATAAATGATTAGAAGAGAAGGTAAAAGTATGACGTGGCACTTTTGTGCCTCACCAGCAATTTGATCTTTGTAAGAAACAAGAAGATCGAGTGTTGCTTTAAAAACACGTTCAAATGCTTCTCCTGGTAACTGATCAGCCGGAAGACCCAGAACTGAAGTCAATCCTAAACAGCAAACCTTTTTATCATGTTCCCTGCAGTTAAAAGTAGATAATTAGTAACTGGAACTGATCAACCAGAATAAAATGATTTCAAACCTTCTAAAATTGGCACGCAAGCCACTCTTCTTCACTTCCTGTAGCATCTGGAACCAGAGATTGAAAACCTCAACAGCGACCCCAAGCTTATGTAGTAGCCCAAGAGTCAACACGGGATTGTAATAAAATGCATCTGCAATCTGAAAAGTAACCAGTTGCAGCTGAATGTGAATGTGATCACAATATCAAAACTTATTAGTGAACAATAGAAATATCACACAAAATAAGTTCAGGAAGTACCACAGGCAAGAGGAGATTAGGAAGATAATAAATGTATCACTTCATATTAAGCTAGGAAAAAATGATAAACAAAATAATTTTTCAAGTTGATATCTGTTAGAAAAAGATGGTAACTTGCTTTTCAAAGATCAAGGAATATAACCCTGTAAATTTGCACTTGCTTCAGTCTGTTTAGTATCTAGGGTAAATTACAGCAATATAAGAATCATTAAGCTTTGCTTTTCAATCATGTCATTAAAGCATTAGATCATGTTTTAAATCCCATATGGACGTGCAGAGTCCTGATAGGATAAACAACTATCCTGAATAAATTAGCTGAAAAGTAGACAATGTAAAATCCATATTTTTCCAGAACATAATTGTCCAGTTAACATAGCCGGTTGAAATATGCAACAAAAAAAAAGACCAAAACTTCTGATGGTTAAATTGGCTATGTAAATTTAGCTTGGTGATTAAGATTTGCAGAAAACCATATCATCAGCAATTAAAAAAAAAGACCTTTACGGCTCTTTCTCTTTTAATTCCGTTAGAAAAAATTTCTTTGAGGCATTGAACATTTGTTGTTAATCTTAGTACCAAAGACATTAACAAATTGGATTTCTTGATATCTTGGTGAATCTATTTTTCAGTAAAACAATCAGTGAGTAAATATTGTGAAGACTAGATCAAGACAACTTAAAACTCATTATATGTCTCACAGAACTTAAATAACATTTGATGTGGCGCATAGTGGAGCCTACGTACACCACCAAAGTAAGGCTAGTCAGTCAAAAGTCAAAGAGATCCGCTCGGGTCGGCAGACCCGAGCTGAAGTCTAATAACACCAGTCCAATCAAGCCTACAGCTGTCTCACCCAACCTCTCCATACTCCTCTAGCTCTGTCTCACTCAACCTCTCCAAACTCCTCTAGCTCGATTTCACCCAACCTCTCCAGACTCCTCTAGCTCGATCTCACCCAGCCACACCCGTCTCTTCCAACCCAACCCGGGCTACGTCTCTCTAGAGGTGAGGGGAGAATGTGGGTGTCATAATAAGCAGAGAAAGTGGAGTGACTAGGGACGTGGGTATCGGAGTGGGGGTTTAAGTGGAAACGCATGACTCGAACGTGGGAGAAGGTAAAAAAGGAAGTCAGCGGGAACAGGTACGCACATATATGCATCCAAACTTCTTTCCATGGTTTTCCCCAACCATCCTCCTAACTAAAGCGTCGAAGTAGTCGTGCCGAGCTCACCTCCAACCCCCCATTCTAACCTCTTACTGAGTACTACAAGAACCTCAAGAGGTTTCTTCATCACCGATTCATCAGGGCATCTCTCCGCGACAATTGCTCTCCAGTAACTCACCTAGAAGCGATTTCAAACAAGAACAAATTGGCGTCATTTGTGAGAATTAGCCTAAGATGAGACTAAACGATGATGGAATCCGACAGAACGGATAAGAATGCCAACTCCACAAGTGACATAGCCCGTAGTGAGGTTATCACCATGACAAGAGAGGATTTCCAATGACTAGTTGATCAAGCAGTGCAGCAGATCCTACAAAGACTTTCTCTAATAAACTCGGTTCCTGAAGGAGTATCCGCCTCCTTAATTGAGGTGCCTCCTATCCCCAGTTGAGTGTCATCGAATCCGGAGGGCCCTTCCCCTGTACTATTTGATAATCCTTTAACTAAGATTATGATTCCGGATCAGGAACGCTCGCATAGATCTATGGCTTGAGAGACGCCTCCCTGTAACATGAACAAAGGCAAAGGGCCCTCACCCATCGAAGAGAGGAATCCTCATGGTACGCAATTCTCGAATTGTATCCTAGAAGATGAACTATAGTGTCACCTCTGATCACCTCAACTCGAAAAATACTCGAAACCAACCAATCTGAACGACCATCTGAGCCGGTTTGAAAATACCTCCTTGTTGCACCAATACATGGACGAGGTCAAGTGCAGGACGATCCTCTCTGGCTCATTAGCCTCCCGCCCTCTTCCATCCATCCTTCGACGACTTCAAGGATGTCTTCCTGCATCATTTCACCAGTTACAGGTAGTACTATAAGACTCCCCTCAACTTATTTGCCTTGAAGCAGATATATCTAGCAATTCAACTAAGTGCCTTGGATGTCCCCTCTGCCACCTCAAAGGGGTCTTCTTTCGATCTATGGTCAAGAAGACACCGACAAATTTCGACCATCTCTTGAATCGCATCAACGTGGAGAAAGCCTAATGCACGAGGATGAAAGAAGTCAACAGACCAACACCGGCAATGGTCCGACTTGAACGCCAAGCTCTCACGCCACCTCTTCGACAAAAGGAGTCATACCTGAATCACCAGTTTGCATCGCTCTGAAGAGGGGAGAGTAATACAACAACCCCAGCCTCCGCCTTCAAGCCGAGCAGAGCAATCAACTAGAATTTGGATCGGTTTTGCTCTTATCACTTATCACATGGGCACTTCACCCATGAGTGCCAACATTATGCTAGAGAATTCTGTCACATTGTTGAGGCTCGCTTGCTTAACAAAAGATCACCCTCAGCATCTGCCCGATTGTCTCCAGCTAAAAACGCCTGAAACAACAACTCAGATCGCCGGAATGATACGCCCGAAGCCGTCAAGATGCCCGTCCTGAGGTCATCAAGGAGAATTCCCCACGTCAGGCACAATCAACATGATCTCAAGAGGCACGACATAGACTCAAACTGAGCGCAGGAAGATGGATGATCAAAGGTTCAAGAGTTACAGGAAAGGCACTAGAACAAGGCCAAAGGTAGGTCCCCTTTTCTCAAGATCTAGAAGGGGTAGCCACTCCTCATGAGGATGCACTGGTGGTACAAGCCAACATAGCTAACTATAACATAACAAGAGTCTTCATCGACACGGGGAGCTCGATGAATGTGCCCTTCAAAAAGGCTTTCAACCAGATATATATCGAGCGGCTCGGAAAGATTAGTCTTCCATTCTCCTTGGGAGAGGAACCTCGGGTACAAACTCGAGCCGTTGTCTTCACAATGATAGATACCTCCTCTACCGCCCCCTCCGCCTACAACATCATCTTAGGGAAACCTACTTTGAGCTCATTCCGAAATGTAGTGTCCAACTATCATAAGAAGATAAAATTCCGTGTGAACGACCAAATGAGTGAGGTCAAAGGAGACTAGACAGCCACGAGGAAATGCTACGTTCAGGTGGTATGGGCTGATTTGTGCAAATTTTGAAGAACCCGAGGAGTTGAAGTCGAAATTGTTCAAGATATCCCTCCTAATCGGCCAACTGATGGGTATGAAGAGGTACCAATAGTGACTTAGCAGCCAAATCGAACTACCCAGGTTGCGACATTCTCGCAATCAAGGCGTTTTCGCCTGGTCTGCCAAGGAGATCAGTTATCTCCCTGTGGTGAAGGAGCACCGACTCAACTCCGACCCAAAAGCTCAGCCGGTCCGACAGAAGAAACGACTTTTCATGCCTGAGCAAGACACGAGAATCAAAGTTGAGATTACCAAGTTGATGGAAGTCGACCACATTTGGGAGGTCCAATTCCTAACCTGGCTAGTGAATGTAGTGTTGGTGCCCAAGCCAGAGGCAAATGTTGAGACCTCACGAAAGACTATTATCCCCTCCCCGAATTGACCAACTAGTGAATTCGACATCGGGATGCGAGCTCATATGCATATTGGATGCATATGTTACCATCAGATCCCGTTGATGACTGAAGAGATAGAAAATGTCAACTTCATCACCTCTAACTGGACTGACCTTTCATTACACATTTATGTCTTTCGGACTAAAAAAAATACAAGAACAACATATCAAAGGCTGATGGATTAAGTCATCAATCACCAAGTCGTAAGAAACATGAAGTCTACATGGACGATATCCTGATCAAGACCACCCAAGTTGTGACCTTGATCAACGACATTGAAGAAACCTATGACACATTGAGGAGGTATGGCCTCAAGCTGAATCCTAACAAGTGTTTGTTTGGAACCAAGAGTGGGTACTTCCGTGGATGCATAGTGACAGAACAAGGGTTTGAAGTGAGCCTAAAGAAGGTCCAAGCTCTACAAAGCATGCCTTCTCGAAATCTTAGAGAGGTGCAAAGGTTAGTCAATCGAGCCACTACACTCTCCCAATAACCGATAAAAGTTTACCCTTCTTTAAGGTGCTCCGGAGGTAAGCTCGATTCGCATTGGATGAGTAGCATGAACAGGCTTTCATGGAGCTCAAGACATACTTGGTCAGTCTCCCTCTCCTCTCTAAGCCTGTTGAGGGGTAGAAATTTTAGTCATACTTACAGCGGCCGAAGGAGCAATCAGTTCAGATATACTTCGACAGGAGAACAACACTCAGCACTCCATCTACTTTGCAAGCCACTTGCTTAAAGGCGATCAGACTAGGTATTCCATTATGGAAAAGTTGGCTTTGGCATTGGTTGTGACATCTCGCAAACTATGACCGTACTTTCTCTCCCACCTCATCATCGTGCTCACCAAGTGCACCCTGGGGCGGGTGATGACCAACACCGAGACCTAGGGAAGGCTAGTCAAGTGGACAACCGAGATTAGCGAGAACAACATTCAATATAAACCAAGGGTGGTTATCAAGGATCAAGCACTTGTCGACCCATGATAGCGACCCCATATCAGGAATTAGAAGAAATACGGAAGATCTTCGTGGACGGATCAGCTACAAAGCGAAGTAGGGGAGTTGTTGATCCCCCATAAGGGGAACATATTGCAGCTAGTCATTTGACTAAATTTCAGCGCCTCTAATAATGAGGTTGAGTACGAGGCAGTATGAGCAAGACTCTGAGCTGCCAAACAGGTCGGCGCCTCCCGAGTGATCATTCACTCCAATTCCTATTTGGTCGCACAACAACTAGGAGGTACTTTTGAAACCAAGAGTGACCGGCTTCGACACTACATAGAGGCCTTCAAAAAGATGAAGGCCAAGTTTCAAGAGGTCGTCCTTTACAAAAATTCCCCAAACTGAGAATCAGATGGCTTGCTGCATGGACATTGGACAACCTGATTGTCAGAGTTCAGCTGATCACGCAATCCATCAGGTACCCTACTCAGGAAGCTCGGTTGACTGGCGGACTACTCTTATCTCCTTCTTGCAATGGGGAACGAACCAAATAACCTAGAATAGGCTCGACTTCTAAAAAGGAAGGCAACACAGTTCACCCGGGTGGAGGGCAACTTATATAAGAGAGCTTTCTTACGTCCCTCCTGAGATGACTTGGCCCTGAAGACGTCGAGTACGCCATCCAAGTGATTCGCCAAGGCAGTTGCGGAAACAACATTAGTAGCTGAACTCTCGCCGGAAAATTTCTACGCTACTTCCAACTGTGAGAAGCACCAAAATCTCTCCCGACTTCCCACAGCGTTACTGAGAGCATCCACCATCGGTTGGGGATGGACATCGTTGAACCCTTCCCAACATGACCCAACCCAAAGAAGGGCCTCCTAGTGGCGGTCAATTACTTCTCTAAGTGGGTTGAAACTAAACCCTTGGCTCAAATAACAGAGGAGGAGGTGCTCTAGTTCTTATGGGAAAATGTCATCCATCGACATGGTCTCCCTTGTAGATTAGTCTCAAACAATGATGGCAATTTCAAGGAAGTAAACTCAAGGAGTGTTGCGAAGACTTAGGCATTTGATCTTCACCTCAGTCACCTACACTAAAGCAATGGGCAAGAGAAAGTTATACGAGGTCACAAGATCAAGTTTGATCATGTCAGCAGTAGTTGGGTTGAAGAGATGTCGAACATCATCTAGACGTACTGAACAACTCGAGAGAGGGCACAAGGATGACCTGTTTTCATCTGATATATGGAGAGGAAGCACTCGTCGGCGTGGAGTCTGCTTGAGCAAGCGCCTACTGCTTCGACATCCCAAAGTTGGAGTCATAGGCGAGCTTAAGCGCGAAGCTTAGGTAGGCGGCCTCGAGGAGTCAGGGCACTGATGTAGGAAGACTAGCGTGGCACACTAGGTCTAGCATGTGACATCAGACAGCTAAATCGAGTAAGCAAAGGGTTTGGCTCCGTAGGTTTGGAACCCGAACCCAACGGCTGAGGTAGCGACTCATCAAGATGGGAGCTTAGCTCGGGGAAAGGGGACTTTGACACCGTAAGTTGGGAGACCAAAGCTTCCACAACCCGTGAACCAAGTTCTTCAGAGGACTCACAAGGTCGACGCCTCTTCCTTTGCAACCTAAGAGATTCCTTTGACTCACCCGAGGAGCTGGGCACCGCTAACATTGAAGGGCGGGGTGGTGGCAGCTCTGCTGTGTTAGTGGTTGCATCGGCCAATGAATTAGGCGGAGCACGGAGCACCACATTCCTCCAGCTCGTCAATTTCAAAAATTTGTCGAAGGAGGCCTTCAACATTGGCTGAGTTGCACACACAAGAAAGCTTTCACTTAGCCCTCACAGAAACAGAAGACAGATGAATCCTTACCGATAGAGCGATGGAGCTCGATGTCAATCGAACTCAATCCAAAGCGGAAAAAGAGGCCTTCCTCAATATGTAGCATCAAAATGGAGATCAAACACATTGACTGCAACCTCCAGGTACTTGGGGTCCAACTTGAACTAGCTCAAGGTCGGCAGCTTAGGTAGATCCATTCGCTAACCATTCGGCCAAGAGAAGGGAGTGGGTGATTGAACAATCAAGTAATGAGATATACATCCCTTGAGTGAGATCGGAAATTTACCTAAGAAATTGCATGAGGGCCTCGTCGTGAAGTTGACGATCCCGACCTCCACCTTCTTAGGATAAAAGTAATGGAAGACTCGGGGATTAAGAGGTACCTAATATACTCGGAAAATTATGACTACCCCGCTGAGAAGCCAGAAGGAGTTCTGGGCTAACTATTGGAGCGTGATATGGAAGTACTCAGATATCTCAAAAAAGGTCAGGATGGGAATCGAAGACCTCACATTTGACCTCTGAAGAAGGTGAAGCCAACTGGCCAATAGGCAGGTCGATCGGAAGGAGTTGATATTACATGACGGAGGTCAAAGAGTATTTCAAACTACAACCGTAGTTGTTCTAGTTCGCCCCAGGTGCAGTCCAAGGCGATGGAATCGTACCAAAAGGTAGAAGGGTTTTCATACGGCATGGCTGATTTGAAAACTAGCAGAAAGATCCGAGGAAAGAACTGAAGTCAGAAAGACCCACAAGACGAAGATCGGAGAGTTTCAGAGGCCATGAGAAGAATCAGAGATGGAGGAACCAAATGAGACGACACTCCTCGCTTTCCAACCCTAATATAGTCACAACCACATGTTTTTATTCGTCCGATCCAAAGACAAAAGGGTGGGCTAATCAGCTCCATCGTCGGATCAAGAACCCGAATCCAAAGAATTTCAATTGTCATCTCCAGTGGGACTTCCGTCATGGCCTCGACGCATGTCGATCTCATACTGTTGTTGCATTGATGGCCGGATGTGAACTGCAGATCATGTCCCCTATACGCGATCTCACATGTCTCCTGCTTTAATGGCGCCTAACACGTTGATTCGCGAGGCATCCAATGGTAAGGCAACAAGGTAGCTCGGCCACGTAAACCCTAAATTCAAGTCGGTGATTAGGCCAAAAACGCTTCAGTCAAGTCAGTCAAACTCGGACGTCCTTCGACTAGACTCAAAGAGGATGCTTGTGATATGGCGAATAGCAGAGCCTACGCACGGTATCGAAGTCCAGCTAGTCGGTCACAAGTCAAGCTGAAATATAAGTCAAAGAGATCAGCTCAGGTCAAAGCAGACCGGAGCTGAAATCCGACAACACCAGCCCGATCAAGCATGACCACCTCCAACTCAATCTCTCCCAACTCCTCTAGATCGGTCTCACCCAACTTCTCCATACTCCTTTACCTCGATTTCACCCTGCCACGCCTAGCTCTTCCAGCCCGACCCAAGCTAGGTCTCTCCAATGGTGAAGGGAGAACACGGGAGTCATGATAAGCGGAGAACGTGGGGCGACTGGGGACGTGGGTATCGAAGTGGGGGTTTACATGGCAGCTCACAACTCGAACGTGGGAGAAGATATAAAATGAAGCCCATTTCAGCAAGCGCAGGTACGCGCATATACGCATCCGAACTTTACTTCTTTCCAAGGTTTTCCCAATCATCCTTCTCCTAACTTGAATGAAATTTAATTAAAATTTTCTTGTACTATAGCTTACTTATTGATAATCCACACACTTTGACATTGTCGAAGAATGCCAAAAGAAATTGTTTTACTCATGTAATGCTTTTTCGCTCAGATTCTTTTTTAAATAAGATTATTAATTAGATGGCTGAATTAAAAATAATTTTTTACTCATTTTTCTTCAATATATATCAAAAAGAATACATATAATTTACTTCAATTTAGCTTGATGTGTTCAAAGCATGTTGAGGGTCAACCCATAAGGATTGATATTCACCAGCATGAGCAGCATCAAGGAATTATTATATCAGGTTTCAGTAATTTGCTAAGATTATACATTTTGTCTATGTTGTTTGACACAACATGAGAATTCAAACGTGGTGTAACAAACTGTCATAACAACTTTGAAACCCAACACTTTAACATTGAAAAGAGCATTGTGGATATGTTGTATTTCACATTACATGGTCAAATATGCAAAGCCATCTATTGCTTTATTCTTCAATTAGCTCATCTAAACCAAACTACTTTACAATCTATAACCAAGCTGATACTAGGAATAGACGAGATGTGAAGTAGATAATTCTGTAAACAACAAAATCAATAAAAAGGAAAACATTCCTTAAAAATAAAAAGGAGGCATAAGTGTAAAGGAAACAAATCATGGTTTATTAAAGAGACGACACTTTTGAAGGATGGTTTGTGTAAGCTCATAGATATTCAACAAGATTTGAACTTAATATTTATGATAGGCCTAAACTATTTATGAGTTTTTTTTTAAATCCTAATGATAATTTAAATTATGTAACTGAGGTACAACAACTGTTGAATAAATTTATGTGTTGGCTACATATGCATCTGCTATCCACATATGCATTGACAACTTTACAACATATTCCATGCATACATTTGCTAGAGATTAACTACAGCCTATATTTACTCTAAAAAAAACTACAGCCTATATTTTGTTGTGCTTCGATGGATACTAGAATGTAGATGAAGATTATTATGGTAAGTAGAAAATAAACTTTTTAACCTATAAACTCTACAAATTTTCAAACTTCACATAAATTAAATTGGAAAGGTGCATAGAACGTTCTGAAAATCATGTATCTGTATTTAGATAGTGTGGTGCTTTGCTATATGAAGAATTGAAGACTCGCACTCTTGTATTCATTACATGTGCAAAACTTTCATGACCAAACAATAAATCAGCAACTATATTGGGGATAAGAAAATACCATCAATATTGAATTTCTTACCACTGCAATCAAAAGGCATTTTAAATAAGGCCTCTCTGCTCGACGTAATCGTTCAATGGTGATCCTTAAATAAGGTTCAACCCAGTGATCTACTTGTCCTTTACAATTCTGAAATACAACTTTAATTAGCTTAGGAACAGGCTCAATATCAGCATCATCAATGTTCGGATCTGACATTATCTGCATCGAATCACCATGTTTCTTGTTGTTAGCTTATGAAAAAAAAAAATCCCGACTTTACAACTATTTCTCCTAGTCGAGTCTACCTAAAATAATGTAGAATATTCAAAAATGTCTTTTCTCTGAAGTCCTTAACTTACAGATGAAAGAGTTTTCCACAAACTTTGCTGGTGGTCAGGGTCTTTGCATGTAAGGAAATGTGATGTACCCCTGGATATGAACTTGTCCAACGGAACGAGAATATCTTCAAGAAAATAGCACCAATGAGTTCCAATGCTAAACATCATGGTGTAGGAAGAATAAAATTATTTGCAATAAAAATATAAGCAATTATATCATGTAAAGATTGGAATATATGAGAATATTTTACAAAAAAATCATTAAAGATAAAAGAAAGGAAACTAAGATAATAATTGACAACTATATCAGTTTCCTATAATGAATCGTTACAGGAAAGAAAGAGTTCCCTTATGAAACAAGGTAAAAGAGAATTTGCATTTTAACTTATGTTCCATAACTATAAACATCCGTGCAAATCCTTAACTAAAAGCATATATTCTACTAATGTAGAAGCCAAAATCAATACAAATACAGAACTCAAAGATGTCCATTAAAATTTAGATTTAAGAGAAAAGGTGTGGATCTACATGCTACATTCATTATAGATGTTTGGAAGACTATTAAAATTGTAGACATGCATGAATAATAAATGACAAAGATAACAAAAGATAAAGTCAGGTGTGACATGCTAAATTAAACTTGGTGCTAAAATACATAAGACTGCTTTAATGAAGAAGGCACACAAGTGGCTTGATGAGAAACCAAAGACTTACTATCAAAGAAATCTATAGCCCAATCACTAAGTGCATCCATAATTAAAGGCCAAAGGCTCCACATCTCTAATGAAATTGTTGGTGAGTAAAATGTCAGATAGGAGACTATTTCCAGAACTTCTTCGAATACATCTGCAAGAAACAAAGTATTAATGCAGCAAAGAAAGCAACAAAGCCTCTAGAAGATCTTCAAGCTTGTCAAAATGTTTAGTTTCTAAGATCAAAGTTTAAGAGAAGTATTATCATTTTGAAATCAGGTAATTAAAGAGAAAACTAAAGAAAATTTTTGGGTTTCTCTCCCTCCCACTGTCCTGTTTCAAGGTTGCAGGAAAATTTAGAAATACACCAAAAATTTAAGACACTTCAAAATCCTCATTGCCATACAATTTGGAGTGTGTAACTTGGAGAAATGTGAAATCTTCTCTGCACTCAAAATCTATCTTCAAAAACTAGAACTGTTCAAATACCAAGTTTATTATTGCTCAGCTCAAGACTAAGTATAAAATATATTAAAAATGATTTTCAACACCTACCAACTCAAATGTGAGAACCAAATAGTATAATGGCAAAAGATCTTCCTGAATAAGACCTAACTTGCTACTAGGAATATACAAATTCCAAAAATATCTCCTAAGATATCGCTGATGAGGTTAAGAGGCATGTTTATAGAATGATGAGGGCAACCTCTTCATAAAAACAAAAAATATAAATAACTATGTGCCTTGGAGCACAACTATGTCCTCACGTAAACTTCTAGATTAAATAGGTTCATTTCTTGAACTAAAGCTACAACTACAGCGATAAGTTGCATGTCACTATTTTATTACCATACATAATGGTTAGAAATGTATGGATCCACAATAGTTCTGGAGTTTTAACAATCAGCATTGAATGCTGATGAGAAAAATTCAAATGAGAAAATAAGTTGTAATTTGTATTATATGAACTAAAATAATCGTCTAAGGACCTACAGAGCCTGTTATGCTTGCCATTGCATAGATGGTATTTTCACATCCATCTCTCTCTCTCTCTCTCTCTCTCTCTCTCTCTCTCTCACACACACACACACACACACACACACAAACACACGTTCCACAAACATTTAGTCTGTCGATCACATGTTTAATGGATGCTAACTAGCATGTACAGTGAAGAAAATAGCTACCTTGGCCATCTGTAGTCAACATTTTCTGCAATATAGGCAATACAGTAGGCTCAATTTGAACAAAGAGATGGGGAAGCCTGTTAACAGATTCAAGAATTGTGCTTATGGCACGCAAGCATCCGACAGCTGCTAGAACACCAGAATCATCAGCATCATCGTCTGATTCAGATGAGTTAAGGCACCTCCAAAATGCAGAAGCCTACAGAGAAAAGATGTGACATAAAACATGTAGGAAGATATTGTTGTTGATATGCAATCAAATTACCAAATTCTGACATAACCCAATAGCATAGGGTGCCATCTCTTCACCAAATCTGTCGACGATGGTCTCAAGAGTTAAAACAAGGTCCTCATTTTCAACTTCATTCATAAGTTTAAAGAACTCTGCAGCGATGAAATTGCTTTTAGTGGTTGTAAATATCAGACTAGAGTATAATATTACAGTGATGAACAATATATATAGAGAGAGGTAAAGGGTAATACAGCTAGGATGAATAATCCAAAATAAATTTTCTTATATATATACACAAGTAGAGGGAACTTATGGGGAACGATCCAAAACAGTCTTGTTCATTAACTTTCATAACAAGAAGATGAAATAGCAGGAACATACCATCAAGTAACTGAGGGAGAATCGGACGTATCTCATTAAGATCTGTGGGAAAAACAAAATAATCAGAAAACTAGTTTTCCTTACAAGACACAAACACTAAGGCCCTGTTTACTGGGGGATGACCACGAGACTAGGAAGATAGAAGATAGGGATAAACAGAGAAATGGAGAAGTAAGAAATCCCTAATCTTGTTCACATGGGAAGACAACAAGATGGGAAAAGTTCTATACATAATTTTTCCAAAATCCAAACATATCCTTCCTTCCCAACTTCAAGCTTCCTCCCTCTCTTCCTTACTAGTATCCCCGATATGCCAAAGATTAAAGTCTCTGGCTCCTTGCCACACCTCCTCAAGGCTTGCTCAGAACTTGGCTTGGCACCACCTAGAATCAATCGTTATTCGCTGCTCACAATATATCTATTGTTTTGCTCTAAAAAGATATCACAGAACAGTAACCACCTTTGGTTCACAGGTGACCTCTCCATGCTCAAGGAAGCTTGCAGATAACAAGCAAGAGAGGATGCTCCTTGCAATTCTTTACAATCTTGGCAGCTCAGGGAAATCATTTCATACGACATCCTCTGGCTCACAAGATGTTACCAGGAAGAAGACGGACAACGAATGCAAATAGATGTGCGGGAATATGAACAAAAGAGTAGGATGGCTGGATCTGTTTTTTCTGTAGTTTTATAGTTTCAAGTTACCCTCTTCCTAGATTTCTCTCCAAGTAAATAGGGCCTTAATGTTAAGTAAACTTCATATTTAAGAAACTAACCTACGCATGCCTCAACAAAAGCACGCAAAGCAAAGACTGAATCAACACGAACAGGAAGCTCTGGATCTTTAAAGCCAGCGATAACACAATGAAACACTCTGCGGAAAATGTTCTGATCTGAGAAGTTGATATTGGCATACTGCCCTGCAACCCATGCTGCCTGATAGACCATAATTTAGAATATCGAAGTAACCAGTTAACTAATGGAAGCTTGGAAGAGATTAGAAAGAAGATACTGTGAAATCTCTGATAACTTGGATTTATTTAACCTAAACTAAACATTAATGCATCCAAGAAATAATAAGTGAGACACTAGAATGCTCAAAGAAGGTAGAAAAATAATACTGTCACCAGAACCAGCATATCATAAATCAAGAACTAGCATTATATAAAGGGAAGATATCTAACAAAAAGAAGCGGAATAAGCTGCAACATAAAGAAGTTCTATGCTAATAGCATCAAATGAATCCTGGGGACGATGAATTATGAACTACTATACAGTGAAAAGATGAAATAAACTACACCATTCCATCAAAGTAATGTAAAACAAATGTCAAAAAATTCTAGAAATTTGATTATGTTAGCCATGAAGTTTTAGAAAAGCAACCTTTGCTCGTAGATGACCAATAGGGCTTGTGAATTCTGGGAGAACGTGTTGCATTAACATACACTCTAATTCTGACTTGTAAGGCTCTGTTTTCTTAAGCTTATCACACAATGCTCCAATTGCTAGAAGAGCACCATCTTTCTGCCGAAACGATTTAAATTCCACAGCTTCATCATATCTGGACCCCATAATCATGTCCAAATGAATATTTCCTTGTAATAAAACTTAAATTAAATAAAAGGTCTATAAGAAAATGTACCTCCTGAAAACATCCACAATGAATTGAATGAACTTCTGAAAGTTTGCCTTCCCACGCTTTCTCATTAATTCACTGACGAAGTCCATGGCTGCAGTTCGTGGACTGTACAAATCTTCTATTATATCTGTACAACAGAAAAAAAAGGGTATTTTCACAATCTTATCACATGGTATGAAAGTTAAGAATGAGGTACTTTTGACACCCTCATTTATTAGTAGGACAGTCTCAAAACTCACCATATCCCTTCCTGACATATTCATGTGGATCTTCAGACCACAATTTCTGATCATTGTCATTGAAACACATGAGTGGAAAAACTATCTCAAAGAGAACAATGTCGAGCTGGGGTTGAAGCAGCTGGTACATACTATTCTTTGGAATACTGCACAAAACATAGGGAAAAAAGGAAATCATTGCTAATCGGCATCATGGATTGGTGAACTTTTATAAGATGACTAAGAGGAGATTAAAAATTGTTTTAAAAAAGGAAACAAACAAGGAATTGCGAAAATTATAATTAGCAGAAGCGGCAAGAGAATAATAATTTACAACTTAACAATAGTGGAAATGGCATGCAAGTCATAACTTGAATATTGGAGGATAGAATGTTGTCATATTACTAAAACAAATTTGAGTTCTTGATCTAAGTGAATAAACAGGACCCAATTAAAGGAATACAATCAACAAATTCTAGTAATCATAGTAATTAGCCATTGATTTACATTTTTTTATCACAAAAAAAAAAAAGTAAGAACCTTGTATTTATTTTTCACTACTAGTTTCTAGCACCATTTCAGAATACAAGTCAAACTATAGTTTAGCATTCCTCTCCAGTAAATTGTGGTTGAACTTGGGCTATATACACTACTTTCAGCATTAATTTTGTACAAAATGACAAACTAAACTAAAAGTTGAAAGTACTTGACTAGGAAAAAAAAAACTCAAAATAAAAAAGAAGAAACATGAGGTAAGATACTATAATGGATATAGCACATGAAACATATTGAAAGCATGCACAGGCTAAGATTTTGATTCTCTATTTCATTATGATAAGGATGAAGAGATTCTTCCTTTTTCCATACTGAATTTACTTAGAGGCATTCAGAAAACAGAACCCTTAATTAGAAATGCTATGAATAAGAAAGACAAGATGAAATAAAAGATAATGGAGGAGCATAGATGCCTGATAATATATCTGAAAAAGAGTATGAAAACCATAAAAAGTTGCAAGATGCTGTTGCAGGCCAAAAATATGAATTGAAGAAAAATAATGGACTTAGGAGATCGTCTAATGCAGGCACAAGATATCTGTCTAAAAGTACATAAGAAACTCTATTTGAGGAATAACAACCTGCTGCCAAGATATTGAAGTAAAAGATTAATAACTCTATCTGGTAAATATTCTCCTATACGAACAGCATTAAGCATTTGTAGATAACATCCCAAAATTCTTCCAGCATAGTCCTTTTGAAACATTTGTGCAAATGCTTTGCTTTCTGGCCTCTGAAGCTTCACATCCCCAAACCTGCAAGTTCTACGCACGAGTTAATTAAGAAGAAGAAATAACAAGACAAATTTTTCACAAATCTAAGAAACCAACCGAGTGTATAAACGATTTAGTATATGAATTGTCCACTTTTTGACTTTCCACCATCCCCAAGATTTTCTGGCTTCTGGATCTGTCAGTTGGCCTTCCAAAGGAACAGGTCTTTCCAAAATGTTCAAGAATAGATTCATCCACGATCCAAACACACTGGGATCAAACAGTTGCCTTGGGATCTCAAGCTGAAAGCATTCCATGCCAACAGAGAAAATGAAAATACATTTTAGACATGCAATAGACTAAAATATAAATATTTGGACTTACATATATAGATGACCAGAATGTTTTGCATATGAGCTTGATTAAATCTGCTACTTCAATTGTAGGGTTAACAACTTGAACAAGTTTGCTAAATACATTTAGTAAGAGAGGAAATGTCTCTTCTATTATGAGATGAAGTGGTGTCCTCTCTTCGTCAGATTTGAACCTAGAAAGGAAGCAAAAGTGGTCAAAGTTAATATACAAGTGGTTGAAGACGCAGATGCACCAGAAAAAAATTCATAAAACAAGCCAAAAAACAAAATTTTCAACACCACAATTTGTTTTTAGTTAAATTAAAAGTAATTTTAAAATATTTGAATAAGTATTACATAAAATTATACAATTAAGTGGTGGGAAAGTAATGATTTGAATAATTAAAACTACGAATATTTCTCAATTTTAAATACTGCATTAATTAACAATCATAAATGATATTTTAGTAAAGGAATTAAATGACTATTTATCTATATTATATACTAATTAAACTTTGAGTAAATTGAAAAACAGATATTAAAGTAAATTCAATAAAAGAAATTGTAAAGATGAGTGAAAGATCAAGCAACATGGTAAAAACAAAGTATAATTGTCTGTAAGAGTGAATGCATTATGCATTCAGATTCAGCGAAATGAGCCATGACAACATGATATGAATGCTTCAAAAATTATTTCCATACTTAGATAGACTTCCTGTATATTTCATGAATTAATTTCATGGACCATATTTAAATTACACAATTGTTAAAGTTTGATTTTAAATATATATACCCAAATCTTACCCTGCACAACGCCCATGCGCAACGCACATGGGCGTTGTGCAGGATAATAAACCCTTATATATATATATTTTGTTATGCAACGGACCTTCCGCTGAGGACCCGTCTGCGACAGTGAACCCAAGCGTCGGATTCAGTCCAGTAGCTCTATTTTTTTTATTAGCTCCGGATTAAGGTAATTAGATTTTACCTTTAAGGTTTTAAGGCTTAAGGATTGGGTTATAACGTTGAAACTAAAAAAAATAGATGCTCACAGGATATATATATTTAGGGTGTCTAATAATATTTTTTTATTTTTTTGTTTATTTTTTTTTTATCAATGGGTTAAGCCAATTAAATTTTACCTTTAAGCTTTCAGGGTTGGGTTGTAGTGTTCAAACTAAAAAAAATAAAAACAAAACATTTAGATGCTCAAGGGTATAGTATTTGTATTTAGGTTTAGGATTTAAAGAATTTTTTATTTTCAGAAAATAATTAAAAAAAAAGATTCGAGACACCTGGATTAAATCCAACCGCCTAGACCGTTCTGC
>JBBPFQ010000017.1:6230024-6246004 GCA_037974815.1 Kaempferia elegans
GAGTATCATACCCCTAATTTCATAACCAACACCCCCTAGGTTATCGCTAAACTCATTCCCTCTCAATTATACCCATTATCATTCTAATTACCAAATATATACTAAGCGCCCCATAAGAGATTATATAAGCACTATAATCTTGGGTTTAAATTTAAGCTATAATATTGATATGAGTTTATTTCTTTACCAAATTTGACATGTTAAATTCACGCTAAACCAAATTTAAAATATAAAATATTTAGATTATATCATATATAAAATGGAATGATATAAATATTAAAAATTTAATTAACAATTGTTCTAGAATTTATTTCTATTTTTTGTCGTGGGCATGGGCCCAGGTCTAGCCGAGTGGACCTTAAAGATCAAGATCCAAGCAGTGCCCAGCTTGCCAAACGGCCCAATTCGTACAAACCAGGCCAGGCCGAGGCCCAGTACCAGGCCTAGGCCCAGGTTTAATTCAGTAGACCCATGTTGCGGGCCGGTGCCTCGCCCGTTGTCTCCCCTCCCTTCGCCTGGCTCCACCTCCGTCCCCGATCCCAATCGAGCCGCGCAGGATCCTATTCATTTGTGGCAAGAACAGTATGTAGTCGACTTTCACTCATTTCTCATGATCTTTTTGTTCTGACGCCTTTCTCCAATCCTGTTCCAACCATCCGTGGTAAGCAACTACGCGGCTCTTCTCTTCATTTTCCTCGCATCACTTCATGTTGCGTTCTTGAGTATAAGTCTTTGTGAATCAATCTTGGTCATCTAAAAAGGTTCAGGATAAAGTTAACTAGGTTTCTTGTTCACTCGTAAGCAATAAAAAGATTCACTTCTGGGTAAAGCTTCTGCTATCGTAGATCAACAACCATGTTATCTTGATCTTTGGCGGTAACTGATTATACCCACGTGCTAAAATAAGTACAGATTGATTGTTAATGACTTTTGTGATATGTAATGGTTTTCTATCACCCTTTAGGGCTATTTTTTTCCCCTCTTGTATTTAATCAGGATAGTTGAATTTACAGCTTATCTGCATAATACGTACCACTTCAACCGTTTATATTCCCACATGATGAATGCATGCATGAAAGGTTTATATATCCTTATTGACTAAGCAACCATACTCTAAACTTATACATGAAATGATTAGCTAGATGCGTTAATATCTTTGAAATTTGAAGCTGATTAGATGATATAAAACATGGATTGCTGGATTTGACTGTGAGCTATGCAATTGTTAAGTGAAAGTAGTCTGGGTTGGGCATCTTTACGTATTGCCTGTTGCTTCTCTTAATTTTTGTTTAAATTTGAAAGGTTGATTATTAGTAACAACACAACCGTTTTTTATAGTCTCAGACCTACTTCTGTTGCAATAATTGCTGTTCTTTCATAATGTTCCAATTCTATCCTAATAGCATAGGTAAATTTGTTTAACAGGCTAGATGCAGTAATTTGTTAATCATTGTGTAAATTGTCCTTTCTTTATTAATGAGTAAAAAATCTGGGGGAATTTTTTCCTACATTGCAATGTCAATTTGCCTACATTGTAATGGAAACCATTGAGTATGTGTTACTTTAAATGTTTCGAAAAGCATAGCACATGTAGGTAGTATATGGTTTACTTGCTGCATCTGCTGATTGCAAGCACATTTTTTGGTTGTTAGTTGGAAAGTACTAGAAGCTATATTAATAAAAATGTTTAAACATGGTTACCACATTGAAACCTTAGCTTATAAGTGTTCTGCAATAAAAAATACTAATATTTTGATGTGAATGAATGACATCATAAAAATGTTTTTTATTAACATCATAAAACCCCTATAACTAAGGTTTCTATTTGGTATGGTTCATCCCAAACTAGTTTGAATGAACTAGATTTTGGTATGTGGGCTACATATGTAGTATTAAAGATGTCTTGCATGTTGAAGCCTACCACATATGTGAGACCACATATGCCATATGCGATGCAGTGCCTTACTATATATGCCTAGATGTTCGCATATGTGTCTATTGGGGCATCTTTTTAAAACATTAGCTACTTTAGTATCTCCTCCATCTTGTATATGTTTAAGAAAGGTTTACATTAGCTCCCACGGGTGTGGTGTAGTGATAAAGCACTCAAAGGGACAATAAGAGAACCAGAGTTCAAATCCTAAATGAGACGAATATCCTACAGGTCGTTTAAATTGATCTCCAGATTTAATTGGTAGGCAACCTTGGGTGAAATCCGGACACTTGGGTTATATTAAAAAAATCAGTTTAATGCTGAAAATTGTCAGGAGTTTTAAATTATAAAAAATAGATAACAATTGCTTAAAGTATCATCCAGACTGTAAACTTTCCTCAACAAATTCCAAAATTTAACTGTACTCTATCATTGCATAGTAAAAACTTGATTAAATTTGAAATAGAGACTAATCTGATTAGTTTTAATCTAGAACCCAGTTGATTCAATCAAATACTAGTGTCAGTAACAACCATAGTTAATTGTGTAGCCTGGACTTGTGGTGTTCGCTAAAGAGGCACGGGCAGATCTATATATACCTAACTGGGTGCTATTGTACCCAATGAAATCAAGAAAATAAGGTCTTCTAATAGTTGCCCTGCAATATTATATAAACTATTTATATGTTTGAAGCCATTGTTCAATATTCATTGTTGTACTTATTGGTGCATATGTGGATTTAGAAGGTACTAGTGGTTTAAGATTTAATACCATAGTTTTTAAATATTTATAAAAGGTAGCTCGATGTACAAAGCTCCCCACAGAAGGGTCAGAATATATTGTACGTAGCCTTACCTTGCATTTTGTAAGAGTGGATTTCTGCGACTTGAACCGGTGGCCTCAAGGTCACGTGGCATCAACTTTACCGTTACGCCAAGACTCCTTTTCTTTTTAAATATTTCTAATTAGTTAACTTGCCTACATAATGATATTTATATACATCACATCTAATCAAGGTTTAGAATTTTGAGCAGTGTCGAAATTTCAGTTTATAAACAAAATGATACGATTTTAGTATCAGATCGTGCCGTGCCGTGCCGTGCCGATACGATTTTGGTACTTCTTTAGATATAAATTTATTAATTAATATTTTTATTGATATTTAATTATTATAGATACTTACTATTGAGTTATATTTTGAGATGTTGACAGTTGAGTTTAAATTTTGATACTATCTCGTAAAATATTTGATGCTTTTTAAGTAAAAATTAATTGTGGATTAGTTAAAGTCACCAAGTAGACATGACATGATCAAATAAATTTAAGTTGAATTGAATTTGGATTTATTTTGATCAATTTAAAATGAAACTAATTTTTTTATATAATAATTTAATTGATAATAAAATCACCAAACCCAATCCCAAGCTCAAATGAAAAAGGTTGGGGAAGGCGTTAGGTTCCTAGCCAATGTCAAACACAAACAAATGTTTTATGAATGAATCCGTCAAACTAATAATTTAATTCATAGTAGTATATTTTATAAGGTTAGAAAAAGATATTATATTTAATTTTTTCTAACAATTTGTTACCTCCATCTTAAAGAGGTTTAATTTTTTTTCCTATTTACGATAAATAAAGGGAAAAAATTAACCATCATTTAAGAAGAATTTTTTTTTCATGAATAGATAGAGGAAAAAAATCAACCATTGTTAAAGAGGTAAATAGGTTTTTGTTCTTCTCCGTTTATCCTTGTGGACGGATGAAGGAGAAAAAAAACGGTGAGGGAAAAGATTAACAGATTAATGAGAAAATAATCAAAATAAAAAAAGAAGGAATTTAAATTAACAGTTAGAAATGAAAAATAATAAATAAATATATTTTTTAAATAAAAATGAAAATAAATACAAATGTAAATTTATTTAAAAAAAAATCGGAGGCAGCCATGACCTTCGGAGGACGCTCAAGGTCGTGGTTTTCTTCGTGACACCATTCCGCCTGTATCAAGACAACATGATATTGAATCCAAGCATCTAATTAACGATGTTTTCAAAAGAAAAAAATATCTTTACTTATAATTTTATTAGTCTAGGTAAATGTTATTTCCATATTTCTTTGTTTTGCAAACTTTTCTTAAATTTTCTATCTCAACGAGTTAAATTTTTTATTATGATTGTTCTCCTCTATAATTTTTTGTAGGCTTTCCAAAGATTGGTTGACTATTTCATTTAACTTTTTTGTAGTTTTATAATTTGCTAGAATGATTTGATAATTCAATATTTCATTATTGTTGCATTTCATTCGAAAAGTTTAATTTGTAAATGTTTTTAAAAATAATCATTTATAATCTCAAAAAACATGATCTACCAAAAAGTTTTCCTAATATATGAATTTGCACCAATCTAACTCTAAAATTTTTGTATTATATAGTGTGAAAACATTAGACTTTAAATTTCTAAGATTGTGCAGGAAAAAGAAAAAAGATATGATGTAATTCTAGTTTAATATTTAGATGACGATTATTTCTATAGTAATAGTTTTGTACCCATTGTCCCTTGGGTCCTAGATCCACCACTGAAAGAGACATGCCAAAAATTAAGCTTTAAGTAAAGTACGTAATCCAAATTCCAAAAGGAAGAAATTAATAGTTGATCTATATTTCTCTAGTCCAATGATCTTAAAGATATTTACAATAAGTTTGTTGTTAATTCAGTAAATTTCATTAAAGTTTTTAACTAGTGAAATTTGAAGCACATTAAAACAAATATTATTTGTTCTTTAAGTTGATGCCTGCCAACTTACCAAGTTTGAGATTTTACCTAATGTCCGCAATAATTAAACCAGATAATTTTTTGTTATTTCTTTTGCATGGGCGAGAGTGATGAATTTGTTGTGACCAATAGAACATTTTAAGTCGAAGGCTTGATATTGTTATGCACTATACATGAGTCTTTCCAATGCATGTTAATTATTTGCTAATTTCTGACTCTAGCAATTTGTCTAGGTTTTCTATTTTGTTAGTGTTTGTGATGATATGTTTTTCTTCAGAATCTTCAATGACAGTGTAAAACCATTTACAAGGTTGATCTTGGAAAAATAGTCTTCAAGAGCTACCTAATTCAACTGGTCTATTTCTGTATCTATATATGCTAAGCCATTTAACTTTATGGTGTTGTGGATTTATCCTATTGCCTGCTCATTTCAGGATATACATTTTCCACTTCTGGAATATCATATGTTGCTTGTGGTACATTCCATAAATGTGAAAAATCTAATGAACCCAAGATGTAGCTATAGCACTACAATAACTCAAATGTTGATGTAGATTGTCTCGTCATTGTTTGTATCTGACAAGAGAAACACCAAAACTTGAGACTATACTTCTCATCCCATAAAAGTGAAACCGGGGAGAATTCTCTTACTTCGGATGTGTGCCATGGAACATGGGAAGCTATTGAAGATGAAGAAAGCAATCCCACTTGTCACAACAAGTAGACGAGCATTTGTGTTCTAATATATCAATCACAAATGATTTGTACTTGAGGATCATGAGTGAAACAGATAGTAGTGTATGCAGACGTAGGAAATTTCAGAAGTTGGATGTTGCAATTCTGTCTGAAGATGCTGTCGGAGGTCATTTTTCCCATTATACTATTGATTGCATGGAAAATTCCTTATCAGTACAAAATAATGGGCTTCACAGGAATAAATGAATTTTGCAGGTTCTGACAAGGCCATTGATAATGGAAACACTTATGACCGTCACCATCTGGAGGATCTAATTGGAACCCCTTATGTCAAGCAGATAAATCCTACTGCTGGTGAATTAGTTGATTCAAATGATAGTCCTAATAATGAAGCTACTGGAGAAAACAAAGTCCATGCCGAATTATCCATCACAAAATTTCAAAAGCTTGATTTAGGTAACAATGGTATCATAAGCAACAGATTTTTAATGTTAAAAATCTAATCACAGTTCATATTTGTGAATAATGAAGTGGAGTATTTTTCATTGCACGATGCATTGCAGAATCTATGGGTGACTTCCATTCAACAAAGGAGCTGTGCATATTTGTTCTTAAAAGTCTTGGATTGCTCGGAGTAACTTCTGAAAGTGTTTCTTGTGTTTCTCTTGAGGTTATAGATGGACTAACTTCCAAGCCTATTCTATTGTGCAAGCTATGCTATCAATCTGGAAATCCATCAGGAATGCTAATTTGTGATCTCTGTGAAGAAGCATTTCATATTAACTGTTTGAATCCTAAGATAAACAAGATACCAATTGATGAATGGAATTGTCAACCTTGTTCAAGAAACAAACCAAATGTCCCTGAGCAAGGATTAAGTATTTCTTGTGGAGATTTGAGCTCTATATCATTTATCTTGCAGGACAAATTGCCTTATACAACTGGGGTTCGAATTGGTAAAGATTTTCAAGTAGAAGTTCCAGAGTGGTCTGGCCCAATACTAGAGTATGTCTTGTTAATACCTTGTTTATTTCTCAAAAGTATCTAATTAGTTAATAACAACAAAAATCAAGTCTTATCTCACTAGGTGGGGTCGACTATATGAAATCTTCTACGTGGCTCTATCCCCTATTATATCATCATTTATAATTTAATAAATTTTATCTTATTTTATTGTTGCTAAGTTATTTTTTTGTCTTCCTCTTCCTCATTTAATGCACACATTTGTCATAGTTTCACATCGCATAATTAGAGCATGTATTAGTCATCTAAGTATATATTTGTACCATCTTAAAGTGTTTTTTTTTTTGAATTTTTCCTCGTGCAACCACTACTCTCTCTAATATTTTCATTTCTTATCCTATTCATCCTAATATGTTCACACATCCACCTTAACATCCTCATCTCTATAACTTTCATCTTAAGTCATAGTCCAACATACCAGGTCTAATTGCCGTTTTATAAAACTTTCCTTTAAGGCTTAGAGGTACTCTATGATCACAAAGAACACATGATGCTCTTTCATTTCAACAATCTCTCTATCCTTTTACAAAATGATCTTAAATACTTAAAGCTCTTGCTGCAAACGACTCGTCTTAATAATTGTCTCGTTATGTCTAATATTATTAAACTTAAATTCTGTATATTATGTCTTTACTATATTAAGCATACAATCTTTCACTTCTAGCGTTTCCCGCCAAGATTAGTGCTTAACATTTACTCTTTCACATATCTCATCTATCAAAATAATATCATTTTGCAAACAAAATGCACCATGGTACCATATCTTGGATGTGTCTAGTAAGTTTATGTACGATTAGTGTAAAAAGATAGGGACTTAGAGCTATCTTTATAGGAAATATTTTGGTTAATCCGCCTTAAATTTTTACTATTGTCATTACATCCTCATATATATATCCTTAATTAGTTTAATATTAACACTTTTTTTTCTAGAAATTTTCATATAATTTTGCTTGAAACTCTATCATAGGTTTTTTTTAGGTCGACCATCCAAGCATGTGTAAGTCTCAGTCTATTCGTGATACTTTTCAATCGACCATCCAAGCATAAATCCAAATTGATTTTTGATCATTGTGGTCTCTCCTTAGTTTTTTTTATTACTCTTTTCCAAAGTTTCTTTCATTAGTTTAATTTCTCTATAGTTTGCATAATTTTATATACTTCCTTTGTTCTTATATAAACGAACTAAATTACTTATTATGAGACATATTTTTTGGTTTTCAATTCTAGGTTGAATAACTTTGTAAGTCATTTATTATCTTATTTCCCTAGGCACTTCCATACTTCTATTGAAATATCATTGGTCTAACTACTTTTCCATATTGCACCCCCTTTTAAAGTTTATTATTTTCTGAAGTGTGAATTCTATGATAAAAATTTAAATTTTACACCCATTTGACCTACATAAATTAAGTTGATCACCGGAATCTTCATTAAAAACTTAATAAAAATACCTTTTTTATCGTTCTTTTATTTTCTCATCATTGAATAATACCCTATTGCATCAAATTTTAATACATCTTATTTGGATAAGATCTCTTGTCTTACTCTCTCTTGCTTTAGTTATATTGTAAATGCCCTTTCCCCCTCTTTTGTATCTAGTTTTTGATATAAGTATTCCAAAGCTTCATTCTTGGCTTCATTTTTTTTTGGCATCTTTCTTGGTTATTGTATACTTTTTAAAGTGTTTCTAGTTCTTAAAAGTATAATACCTTATAGATTGTTCATTTTTTCCTTCATTTTCTTTGCACTTTTCATTCGATCACCAAAATTCTTTATTTGGTGGTGCACGTCTCTTTGACTTACCAAGTACACTCACTTACTATTTTCAAATTTAATATCATCTTGTCCCATGTTGTGTTTGAGTCGTGTATTCCTTACCCCGGTGAAAATAAGAAAGGATATGACATGCCCTCATGAAACTACTTTTTGATAGTAAGTCATTGGACATGTGAGATGGAATCTTAAAGAAGTGAGATAAGTTGGTCTTTTGTTTTGTACTATGTCTAATAATATATCTACGTGGAACAAACATTTTTACATAAAAAGATTGTGAGTTTAGTTTTTTTTATCTTCTATTCATCTTTGGCAATTTCCATCTATTGACCAAGAATGTCAATATCATAAAGGATAGGATAGTTCTCTAGTATGATTTTTGTTCTTGTATGATTGTTATTTGTAAAATTTCTATTTGAATGTTTTCCTTTCTTGGGCAGCTGGGGTGTGCTCAATTTTGTTCCAGTATCATCTATTTAAACAAATAGTACCTCAAAGTTAAACTTTAGTGACAACACATTTTTTTGAGAGTGCCCTAGGTAGTCTGAGATGGATATGTGGCGTCATTAATTAGTATAAACTAACAAAATACTAATATACGAGAACAATTAGTTGCAACTTTAATAAATGAAAAATAAAAAAGCTCAGATGATATGTACATGTTGACCGATAGATTCTATAGTTACAAGTATTGAATCAAAGTAAAATTTCCAAGGGATAGAGGGAGACTATATGTATTAATATTTAATAGAGTAGGCTCATAATATTGGACAAGACCTAATAATTTTTATGTAAATGACCGTACTTGATTTAAAGTACCATTAACAGAGGTATGGAAATAATATAACATTATGTAAACGGATGACATGGATTGAATCGTTTACCAGGTTAAATTATTTTACTAAATCTAATAACTTTTTATGTTATATAACTTTTTAGAAGTTTAATTAATTTTAGTTCATGTAAAATTATTTTTAAGTAACATATAATCGATTTTATATTATATACAGTGTTATGTTTATATAATGGCATGATCTGCTTATGCCATGATTAATGCATGACAATTTAAATTGTAACCCCTAGAATTGATTGATAAGATCCATTTTAGTAGATCCTAAATAAATGAGATGAACATACTCAGTGACAACCCTAGATAATATACATCCTCACCCTTTCCTAAACATTCCTAACATCTACTATAATTTTATGGTGTACATGGTGGTGGTGGTGGTGGTGGTGATAGTAATGATGATGATGATGTTTACCCTAGACAATATAAGTGACTACATGTGGCATGTCTGGTTAGTCTTTACATGGTTAAAGAATTATATCCCTCTCTCTTAAATAGCTAATGTACTTTTCTAGCAGTCATGGTGTTGGACTTAGATATTAACATTATTGCGATCATAGCTCAAAATATGATATATAATAGAACTAGAGGTGGGTTACGCATAATGGTTATCAGGGACAGGGTAGAATTGTAAGGCCTATTAAATAAAACTTATATAAGTTAGTTTATATAACTTAGTATATGTTACTATTTATAATATATAAATTCACATTTTAAAAGTTATAGAAATTGACATGTAAGTTATAGAATATATGCTTGATAATAACAATTACTGTCGATTATATGTTATATTAGGTTATATAACTTTTAATATATATAAATTAATTTTTGGTAATATTTGATTAAATATTAATATTTAAAATTTTAAGATTAGTGATGTTCTGCTATCCGTATCTTAAGTTTGGACCTTTTTTGATGTGTCCATGTGTTATCATTTTGAGAAAATCATGTGTGATGTATCTAAGACTTATATCCTGTATGAATATGGACTTCTTGAGTCTGAGTTACATAGCTTCCAAGAAAGCTAAAATTATAGAAATATTTTCAATCCTTTACGCATGAGCATTTTCCCGACCATTTTTTCCACAGTTTTTTTTCCTTCCCTTTGGGAAACAGGGTATTACTTATGTTTATCAGGTTTTTAGCTCAGGTCTTGGCATTTTCTCTTTGACGTGTAAGTGTGTTCACATTGGTTTACTTGTATCATGTAATCTATACTTTAAAGTTGTAAGATCTATCATATCATCCATAGTGTATTTAATTCTGTCTTAGGCTTGCAGAGAATGACAATTAGAAAATAGAACAGAAGATAAATTCTTTAGCACCAATTTTTCTTGTTTAATATCAGCACAGCTATGGAATCTCATTTCTGCTTGGGTCGTTATTTCTACATGCATGTATGTAGTGAGGAATTCCATCCATTTGAGGAGCCTTTGGAAGTGGATTTTGCTGAATGTTCTAGTCTTACCGTAAGACTTGAGAAACTAATCTTTACTGTTAAACATTTGAGGTGTCTTCTATTCCCTTTTTTTTTGACATATTTGCCTCACTATAGGCGTCTAACTCCAACAAGCAACCAAAATCTGATTCTATGGGCAATTGGATCCAGTGCCGTGAGATTGTATATAGTGGTGATGATGATGAGGGAACCATATGTGGAAAGTGGCGCAGGTAAGTCATCTTTTGTAATGTTCTATCCATTTCTATTATGTAATAATTTTTTTTCCCTTTGACTATGCTAATATAATTGTTGATTGCAAAGAAATAGAGTAGTGATTTATGGCAAACCTTGACAAACATGGTGGGTTTCTATGAAACTTTAGTGTTTAATATTATGATTGAAGTTGAAATAGTTCAATGAAATCCTTATGGTGTTTGCATATGAATTTGGAGAGAAGTGAGAGTCAGCCTTTGTGCAACACAATGTTGCACCTCTGTATGGGCATTTGTCTGTTCAATCAATTGGACTTAAATCCTGTTTAGGTTCTTGACTTATGTCCTGGGAATTCTGATATTCTTCTTGGTATGATCTGCAGATCTAATACTTCGGTTGGTATTTCTATTTCCTTCCTATGTATTCTCTACTTATTCTAAGGGGGGTAAGGTATCTTAAACATTACACCGTACTCTAATTCCTAGCTGAAGGTTTAAATTAAGATTTCTTTTTGTTGTAGTGCCCTTTGGGTCTTAATGTTCTTTAATGTTTATGGCTGTATGCTATATGGCCTAAGATGTGATCTATGAAGCAGTTTCTTTGAAGAATCTTCAGGACAACAAAATTTGCTTCATGGTTTATGTCTACCCTGTAGATATTCTATTTCTTTATTTACTCCATATGGACTTCAAAACTGTCTTTTAGACAGTGAGTGTAGTTTACAAGAATTTAGGAGTTGTAAGCAAATTCCTAATCCATATTATTCTCCCCTATCAAAGAGAACTCAACTTCAGCTTCAAGTGAGTTGTAATCATCTTCTTAGCCTATCACTTTCAAATATAAGAAATAATTGTGTTGCCAACTCTATTAAGCATAGTTTTTTTTATTATTATCTATCTTTTGTTGTCCATTTCAAAGAGTGAGAATTTGTTCATTTCATTTCTCCATCTAGTTCTTGAGGAATTAAGCTTCAACTTTATTCTCTTTCTTTTTATTCATCCGTTCTAATGGACTAATCACGGGATGAGGATGATGTTCAATGTAGTCATGTCCAGTGGAAATGACAATAGTGAGAACGAATTTGCTTGAACCAAAAATGAACTATATGACCTATGTTAACATGTAAGGTAGATTTAGAATATCTCTTAGTAAAATCTTAGTGAAGTACCTTACCCTCTAATTTTAAAATTGTATTAATGGTTGTATAAGTTAGAAATTTATATAAACATGTATTAGAATAAATTTTTCTCACAATATGACCAAATAAATTGGACATAGAGGCTCCTAAAGTAGTTATGAAATAATTCAAAGTTCATGAATAGAATATGATAATCGATTGTTCACTAAATACTTTAGTTTATACTTTTTTTTGGGTGCCAAAATGTATCTCTCATATTGTCTCAATATAAAAGTCAAAGTATGGTGGCAAGTAGAAGACACCGAAGCAAACTTTCTAGATTGAAGTGCTTTAGAGTCAAATAACTATAAAGTAGCATATATCTATAAATATCTTAGGCGGTTTACTAATTCTCAAATGACCGTCTTGCATTGTTAATTCATTATGTTTATTTTGTTTGAGTTTCTCTTTTACTTTCTCTGCTTAACATGTGAATTGCGATCCCTGAGCCTAAGTTTAAGAATCTTGTCATTAGACACATTTCTGGTGATCAAATGGTCAACTGAACAGGATATGTAATTTTTTATGTGTTATTTAACGCAACGCTAACACAATAAGCAACTATTGAACCTCAAAAACATATCCATTTAAAATTTTTGCATCATTACTTTCTCGGGAATGAATTTAAAATTTAGTAACAATATCTTCTGTGAATTTGTTGAAGAGCACCCTTATTTCTGCTTCAAACTGATGACTGGGATTGTTCTTCTGCAATTCCCTGGGACCCAAATCATGCTGACTGTGCTGTTCCTCAGGTTAAAATGCATCTAGATAATGTTTTTTTTTTCTTTTTACCTGAATTAATATTTTGTAAGTATAGTCAAATAATAGAATTTTATGCTGAACAATGATCATTAATATTTATTTTTAGCAATGTGGAAGATTGGTTTGAGATGTTCATGAATACTAGTTATGATATTTCTTTTTCAATTATGATCTCATTACAGGGTCATGCTCCCTCATAAGGTGCTTGTGGATTGATTCTTGACATTTGTACATGTTGATATACCCTTTATCTTACCACAAATAAGTTTCTCTTCTAGAATTAACCTTTTTAATAGTTTATAAATTATTTTTTTTTAATGCGTCTATATTTTACATTAATGGTTGCATTTATTTCACAATACTATATGCATTAACCACGTATCATTATGCTCTTGTACCAACATATGAAACAATTGATATCGGCATGTAGGCTCGAAAGAAGAAGCAAGAGAGGGAGAGAGCAAGATTGAGAGTGAGAGAGTAAGAAGATCACCTACGGATGGCTTGATCCACTCTAGTGGTGCAAGAGAGATGATGAGAGAGAGTGGGTAGTGATGAAGTCCATATTATGAGAGAGTTGTTGTACATGCGTGTTAGAGCTATCGTCTCTTGTCGCAATAGAGATGACAAGAGATTGTGGGTAGTGGTGAAGTGATGTCACATGCGAGAGAGAGCGCCGTCGCACACGAGAGAGAGAGAGAGAGTCGTCGTATGCAAGAGAGCGAGGAAGGCACAATAGGTTTAGGGGAGACAAAAGTAAATTAGTATTTTTTTTCTAAAACTTTTTTAATTGAATAAAAAATATGAGCCTAAACTAAAATAAGTTTGTTTCAATCCTAAATCGATCAAATTGAGTTCAAATTAAATCCAATTTGAACCCACTCTACCTAAACAATGGCAAATGACTCAATCATACCCTAACGCAAGTTTCAAAATGTTGATCCGTCCTAGAGCTTTGGACTTTAGTGTTTTGACATATGGGGGATAAAGCATATGAAAAAGAAGAATAAGAGGAGGGCACAACTATTTGAATTCATTCGAAAATGATATGCTTTTGAATTGATTTATATGGAAAAAGTTAAAAATATAACAAATATTATTTCAATTCATCTTGATGCATTTGTAGCATGTCAAGGGGTGTCGAATGCTAACATAATATGATACTTATCGACATAATTGACACAACAACACATGATTGATTATTTGTACCGAAGAGTATCAAAACGTAATTTATTAGAATGATACAATATGAAATTTTAAAATTTAAACCATAATCTATACACATGATATCATTTAAATGATTACCGACTATGAAGGTATATTGTGCGTGTTGCCCAACTTTGGCTGAAAAAAATGGTTAGTAGAGCTAGGACTTTTAATTGAAGTTTCAATGTGTGAAAAAAGTCTAAAAATAAGCTTTGGTAATTTTAGATCTAAACCAGCATATGGAAAGACCCGAAGGATGTCCTCTCATTATCTAGACCTTGCTGTTGATGTTTCCCACATTCCCCTTGCCATACAATGACAAGAAAGCCAGAGATTTTTTATACTTTAATGTCAAGAATTAGGCGAAATCAAGGGGATGTCTAAGGCGACCAATCAATCTTATATGGAAGTTGCCAAACAGTAGGATCATTTTTAAGTGTAACATGCAATGAACTTAGGGAAAAGAAAAGATGATTACCTATGATGAGCCCTTACATGGATCAACAACAATGCCTACAAGATTGATTTCTTGTAGAAGTGGTAGTTGTAGCACTTCGGATGTCCAAGATATCATTACTTATCTGGAGAAATGATGGCAACTGAATAGATAGCAGAGGGGAGGATAAATGATGCAGTGAGAGGGAGGACAAAGAACTAGTCATATATTGACTTCTAACATTATTGACCAAATGTCTTCTAAGAAAATTACAGTAGTTAACCATAAATTTCCTAGCTTCCTTGTTCCATCTCTTAACCATTGCTTACTATCACCAATGCTTAAGTTTCATTCCATCTAACTTCAATGCTGCTTTTGTAGCTTGAGTCAGTTAATTAGGATGGTGTTACTTGAGGTTTTTAATGTAATTTGTGGTCTTTAATATACTTAACTCCATCTATGGTGAAGGGGAGTTAAAATGTGAGGTGGTCAAATCTTACATGGTATGAACCAAAATTTCGGCTTTCCTAGAGTTCTTTCTCCTAAATTTCACTCCCTAATTGCTTTGTTCATACTCTAATCTTCTGTCAACTCATTTATGCTCTTAGCTGCTCTCTTAATTATTACACTAGAGCATTAAAAAAATATATTGATTCAATTTCTTCACTGTTAATCCATATTTAGCTTGTTGCAGCTGGCTTTTGTTAGTTATGCTGTATTCCATCCTTGTATTAATTAGTAAAAGGAAATGATGTTGACAAGGATTAGAGCATTTAGGTTGATGCAAATCAAGGTTTAAAATCTTGAGTTGTACTTGAGTTTTGGTCTATTGGAATGATATGGTTTTGATACTGTACCGTATTGTGCCAACACACACACACACACACACACACACACACACACCACTTGTCAAGACTTGCATCTTTTGTTTTGGGAGAGGGTAGCTGTCAGGGTTGTTTGGTGGCTTTGGGTGGGTGAGAGTTTGAAAGGGTAGCAGCAAACAACAAACAATAACTGCCAACGATGCAAGGAAAGGGACAACTTGCATGCAAACTTTGATGTGAAATTCCCTCTAGTTGTCTCTTTCCCTTCCTCTCCTCTGCTAGTAGTAGCCAATAGAGGCAGAGAGGGCAGTTGTACGTGGTTGTAGGCAAAGGAGGAAGATAGAGATGGAGGTGGAAGGGGCTAAGGTGGAGAGATGGACTAAATTCTACTTGTGTCAACTGACACGACTTGGTAATTTGCAAACAAAGGAAAAAAAATATTAATTTGAATATTGAATTATAATTTGATTGACAATTGGTTTATTTTAGGTACCATGTAGTTTATTATGTGGAAATTTGGTTGGACTATTTTTAATTTGATACTAGTGTAATGAGAATCTTTTAATTTAGTAAAAGTTTACTGAGATTATTATGTTCCCCAATCAGTGACATTTCTTTCTTTCTTTAGTTATTCCTGTGTCTATAAACTATTGTATCTCTATGTATCTTTTCAGTATTTGATTAGTAAAATACTTCACTTTCAATCTCTATGTGGTCGTGTGTGTGTGTGTAAGGTTTTTTTATCTTGCACAATGCGCGTGAGCACCTTACATGTGCGACTCTCTGCATAGAAGACGCATTCCGTAGAGAGTCGCCCATGTAGGCGCCCACACGCATTGTGCAGGCTAAAATTACTCTCTCTCTCTCTATATATA
>JBBPFQ010000017.1:6256737-6270189 GCA_037974815.1 Kaempferia elegans
TAGGCGGCCGAGGCGGTAGGCGGTCACTAACCGCCCGGCCATCGCCTACCGCCATTTAAAGCACTGCTTATATCACTTCTTAACATCTGTACTTAGGAAGAACTATGCTCATAGCTACAAGCTGATTTTTTAGGTCATCATTCTTTCATGTAGACTAGTGCAGCAAAGAAGTAACTTAACATCCAGTGAATTTGTGAAACTGTTAGAGATAAATTATCTTCCAGGTTTATCAAGTGTATCCTTTTTGACTATTCTTGCATGTGGCAAGGCCATTGCTACTTTCCTAATTTATTATGTCTATATCTTTGCATCGAGTCCATTGTTTTCTCTCCCAATTTATCATTTGTTTTGTCTATTGTAGTCATGCTTTACATTCCCACTTTATTGCCTATTTCCAATCCTCCTCTAGTCCTCTATTGAGAGATAACTCATCGACCACTGTGGGCTTACAGTAGAAGGCTAAAAGAAGTTCATCATGTCACGGTCCCTTCTTGAGGCTACTGCTCTACCAACATCATCTATAGATCTCCCTGTTGCTCTCTAGAAAGGTCCACATGAGGAGGGAACAAAAAGCTCTTGAGGGGTAGCTGAACTCCCTCAGGATCAGCTTAGACCTTTGTATTCACTTTTCCTACCCATGAATCGTCCCTTTAGTCATCTCACCCTATCAACCAGTGCAGATCAAAGTCTTCACCCTACAATCTTAATCACTAGACCCACCTTTACCTTAAACCATCAAAACCATCTCTTCTCGTTCACCTTGCCAATTTTACCTCATCTGAATTTCTATTCCTCAGGGCTCAGATGAATTAAACCTTTTTCTTTAGCCAACTTGCCAACCAAAGTTCAAGCTAGACTCTTAAAAGGCTAACAAATTTTAATCTTTTCTTTTTATTTTTACCAGACATTATTTTAATCTGTTGGGTTGATGTAACTCCTGCCAATCTATCCTCTTGTCTACTTGTGTTCACTGCGGTTAATTGATTAAAGAGAGAACTCAGCAATCTCTGTTACCTAGTGTTTGTGAAATGAGAACAGGATGATTTCATCTTTTTTTCCTTTGTCTCTGTTGTCATGTGCTCTACATTGACCAATTAGTACCTGTAAACTAAATTAATTACTCGATCACCCACTTCATTTACTGCATGCTACAGAACTATGACATCCAGTACTTACATTACAATTTACAAACAAGTTGCATTCCTTGATGTCCATCTTGTTGATAAGCTAGTTTGCTGAGGTGACAACAAAATTGGCTTGATAGGATAGCTATAATGTCTCTTTGAGTATGTTTTTTTAAAAAAAAAAACAAAATCGAAGAGCATAGTGATGCAGTACAAAAGTTGGTCAGAAACTATGTTGAACAGAGCTGGTGCTGCAATTGTTGTTTATGATTGACTCGAAATAGTGTCAACTCTTATGGAGTAGATTCTCCTTAATGGGAAAGAATAATGCAAGTGTGGAATTTTATGTTTCAGAAATTTTAGATCTGTAAGAATTTATTTTTATAGGTTATCCTCTTTAGGAGAATAAATCTGTAAAGTAATCTCCAAGTTAGTAATTGTCTTAGTTAGAAATTTAGAATTGTAGTTTAAGTTATGGTAGAAGTTTAATTTAGTTTGGTTTATTTTCCTCATTTCGAATTTTGTTATTTCCTAGTTTGATTGGGTCCTTTTATGTTTAAAATTATTATTATTTTTGAATATTTTTTAGTTTATTTTCAATTTTGTTTGAGGTTGTCTTTAAAAGAAACCCTAATCCTTCCATGTTAGAACAGTATGTGCATGATAAAATTTCCTTTTTCTCAGTTCTCATTTTTTTTTGTGTGAGATACTTTTCTTCTTTTCTAAGATTATTATCCTTCGTGTTGCCTCAAATGGTTTTGGGTTTGTGTGAGTTTTGATATGTTGTCATGCTGTATTGATTTTTTTATTAGAGCTCATGTGAGTTTTGATCCACTTTTGTATGATACTGATTTGGTACCAGGGCTCACGCCTTTAGCATTGCCTTCATTGTGTTAATCTCACCTCACTTGCAACCCACTATCTTTGAGCAGACTCATTGCTATAGCATACATTCTCCATGCGCTCGCTCCCACATATCATTCCATTGGTCTCACAGTTTTTGGGGACATATTACATACAGGAAGATTGATTTGGAGAAATTATAGTTTAAGTTGCTTTGTGTTGAAAAACTGCTAGCAGGGTGGAATGCTTTCATGTCAGTACGTGTATCGCTATTCAAATGCAACAATTGTAAAAAGCCGTGCACAAGAGCTGCCCTTTTTAATCTGGTAAAGTGAAATGGGCTGAACCATGTACTTTGACATTGGCCAGTTGTGGAATTTTGCCAATAAATTCGCTTGAACTTAGACTGTATACATGTCGTTGATAAGAATGTATATGGATAATGTGACAACAATACATGACTGATCAGAGGTCTTAGTCCCTCAATCCCACCATAGGCAAGAGGAGGCAGAGTTACCTACAACAGAAGGATTTTGTATATTGTCTTCAGCAGGACTTTTGTACAATTGTAAAAGTTTACACGTGCACTATCGTTAATTTGAAATTGATTGGAGATAGGCTATGCCACTGTGGGTAATTATTGATGGTATCATGTTGGGAATGAGTTGGCATTTACAAGAGAATTACTGCAAATGTTAAATCCCAACTAGCTGTCTGGGCTACCTCAGCTCTGAGTAAATTTACTTCATATAAAGAGGTCCCTGGAGAAGTAGTATTTACACCCATCGTGCAAATGAGAATACTTAACCTAATTCTGAATACTACTAAAATGATGTCTGCTTCTAAAATTGCTGGAACATTAAATAAATTATGCAGTTATTCCTCAACGTCCCTTTTGTCATCCACTTTCTGTTACATTCCTACTTTCACTGTTAAATTCCTTATGTTCTCTGTCCATGATTTATATTTAGTTTGTCAGTCCTATAGGTAGTCATTGTTATGCTGTTTCTATTTGCAGTCTAAACCCACGTTTTGTACGTCGAAGATTGCGTCATATAGCTATGAGGTTAGCATGATCTTCTCCTGTAATTATTGCAGTTAAACCTTCTACAATTCAAAACATTTTTTTTGGTTTATTTACTTGCTGATGCCAACTGAAATCAGGGGATGTGCAGTCCACAGGAAATTTTTGTATGGTTCTATTTCTTTACTTCCAGCTACATCTGTTTTCAGTGTAAGTAAATGGTGAAACTGATTTTTTTTTTTGGTTTAGTAACATATATAAATCCACAAATTTTGAAAAGAAAGTTTACTTGGACACAGATATGTCCTCAAAGTGACTTTGCTTTGTCTCTAGGAATTACTTTTGCGTACTAGGAACATTAGTGGTTCCATTTAACACATGATATTGCTGTACTCGATGTATTATGACAAAAAATTTGTTCATCTTTGCATATGATTTAAAACTCGACACATCAGTAGCTCATATTCATTTGTAAACTTCTTTCTTATGGACCAAAACTGTAGAAGGAAAAAGTATCCTAATTACTTGTGGGATTAAATATTGTTGGTGAAATACCTTTCTTTCGTCTTCAAGTCATGTTCAGGCAATGAATCTATTAAAATCTGTGGTAATTCCACTGTCATCCACTTATGAAGCTTATTGGTGACGGTAAATCGCCCATATTCTTGCCACAGCCTTCCTAGATGGTAACAATGTTAGCTTCTATGCAAGTGGGCTCCTCTGAATAAGATTTTTATGCTACGCACAATTTTCTGCCACCACCTTATTATTTGAATATCATCCACTCAAATTCAGAAGGAAAACAAATAATTATACTTGTTGGAGAGGATTAATGTTTCATTGTCTGCAATGCATATGTTACTCCAGATATTGTTTGACAATAAAATATGGAGAGGATTAGTTGCTAAGGATTTTGATAGGTGGTAGCTTTTAGATAATTTTATGACTTAATTCTCCTTGTTTGACTGGCTATAAAGGAAGTACCAACTACCAAGTGATGCGTTAGAAGTAAGGCCGAAGGTAGTTACTGTAAAATATTTATTTTCACATGTATGATTTAGCTACTCTTGCATTCTTGCATTTACAATTTAAATTAATAAGCAAGGGTCGGATTCAGATTGTGCTTTAGATTTCTAGTGAAGCTAAATGAGGAACCAGGATTGCTTATGAACCTAATGGACACATACATGAGATGCTGATTATCCATGAATGATAGCTATGATTTTTCTTATGCCTATTTGCAGATTCTACCATTGCCTAACATACCTTTCTTCTGGGTTTTGTTTCGTGCTTATTCTCATTGGAGAGCTCTCAAGGTACCATCACCAGTATCATCTTGTATGAGATTATTACTATTTATTTTCATTTTCGTCTTGTTATGCAAGTTATCCAACAGGTGGCTTGTTAAAAGGTATATTATTCTTTCTTCAAGGCTTTTAAGTATATTATCATTTTGTCAACAGCCCACACAATCGATAAAGTGAAAGTACACATACAAAGATTCGGTAAATTTTGTATTATTATCCAATTACAAAAGCATCATGAAGTTATGCTTCTTTAATTACGTTGAGTGGTTTGATTCATTGTTACTTTAGGATAAATGGTTATGAATTATATGCCTTGAAGTTATTCCTGAATTTACTATGGTTTAATATCCTTTATGCGACATCTAATTCCTATTCAATCATTGTAGAATGTGCTAATTTAGGTTCAAAGGTGAGTATTTCCTTATATACATATGTTGTCTATTTATTCAGACTCCAACATGGGTATGGATTTAGATGTTGGACATGATTATATAAAGTGGAGGAACATGGTTATTAGAAAAGAGTTTTGGATACGAATATAGGGTAGACGAGTCATAAAAATTATTAATATGTCCTATAGTAATTATTAATGTATGTAGAAAAAAAAAATTAATTAATATTAATCTGATATAAGTTAAAATTAACATATCTAAAATTAATCTATTATTCTTTTGATATTAGATCTAGTTAATAATTAATCTTAGTTTGTATTATTAATGCATATTTTTATGCCCTACCTTATTAAACCCACCTAAATTATTAAACCCCACCCAATTCCTCTTCCTGTAACATAGAGACTCTTCTTTCTCTCCCCACATGATGTCCTTTTGCACAATGCTGCTTTTGCTTTTGAGTTAAGAGGTAAGTTAACCCCTGGGCTATGGTGCAGTGGCAAGGCACCCATGTAGCCTCCCAAGCATCCACAATTCGATTCCCAGATGTGGCGTACTTAGGACATTTTCCTCTAGTGGGATGACAAACTTGGGATGTGGGCAGCCGCTGTGAGCACTTCCGGATTTACCTAGACGGTGGGAAACTTAGGTTAGGTCGGTCATCTAAAATTCCTTCTCTTTTTCTGTCACTTTGCTCCTTTATTTTTTCTTATTATTGTTTATTTCCCTTTCCACTCCTGTGTCTTCCTCCAATAGCAGAGCTCTATTTCTATCTGACAAAAATGAGTCAGCTAGGCTCACTTGTAATACTTGGACACGTGAGTCGGCCTGGGTATGTTAGATGAAAATGGCCATTTTGCGTAATAGGGTATACATACTGTTAGGATATTACAACTTATGCTGTCTAGATTTGTACTTTGTGATCCTCTGAGTCTGATCCAAATTGGACAAGACGTGTTAGATCTTGGGTAGGATGAGAATGTGTTTGGGTCATGCATTTTCCACATAGAATATTGGTCCCGACAACTTTGTTTTTCTGCTGTATACTGACATGGAATATTTATTCTTTGTTTAGATCTTGGCATTCATTGAAAACAGGCTACATTTTGGACTTTTATCATAGAAGAAAGCTTCTGAATTCTGATGTTAAGAGAATCCTATTTTAATTTCTAAGAAGAAGAATCCTTTATAGTTTGTCACTATCATTCAGCATGCAGATGTGCCACATGAAAAATGTGACACCTTCACAATTATATTCGTTGCTTATACATTTAATATATGAATAATTCTAATTATAGTTTGCAATATTAGATTGATGCAATTTGGTATTGTAGGTAGTAAACTTAGATGCTAATTAATTCATTAAATCATAAATGTTGAATACATTTTCCCCATGTTTTTTCAGTTGTAGGATCTTATGATCTCATCCTATTACCACCTAACCATTCCTAGGTTGGAATTGATAACCTTTGTTACAACTGATAATGCAAGCAGCAATGATCATTATCACTGAATCACTGCACATCACACCCAATGCTACCCAATTTCTTTTAAAATGCACATGTTATGATAGTTTCTGGTTACATTTTTTTATGGATATTCAATTTATCTTTTCCTGTGGTTATGCCCTCTTTCTTCAAGTGATCGCAGTCCTTGATTTTACAATGTTTTAATAAGTTTTGAATTCTCTAACAACTATTTTCCTTTACCAGGGAAGTGAGAGACTTATGCTACTGGTTTCAGATAATTCAAAATCATGGAGTTCACTAAATGCCACTAAGAAGGGAAGTGGACGTGCTGATGATTTAAACACCAGCTATGAAGATGCTCTCTCACCTCCGTGGGTATGAATTTTATTGACTTTTTTTTTATCATACTTTATGTAAAATACTGGTTCTCAAGATTTTTACCAAATATAAATAGGTAGGACGTGTTGAACAAACAGTAGACATGTGTAGATGCATAATGTGGTTATAAACAAATTGTCATTAATTATATTGAAAATACTAATGACATCACATGTAAAAAAAATATGTACGTCAATTGTATAATATATTAAATCGTCGATTTATACCATCAACTTGTAATTTGTGTTTACTTAAATACTTATTTTTGCAAGTAATAAAGCACCTTTAAGATTGTACATATGTTTATATATTGGGTATTCTACATTGTTGATTGATATTTAAAATCAAGTGGGCAATCCGGAGCACGAAGCTCCTGTCAATATGGTCCTAGGGAAGGGTCTTTTATGCAACCTTATCCTGTTTTGCAAGAGGTTATGGTTGATAATAGTTATATTATTTATTTTAGATCATATATTTGACAATTTATTCTCAATGTGGAAGCATGAGTTTGATATATAGATTAATTTACTTTATTATATGTATTATACTCTTTCAATTAATATAAATATATTTTTAGCATATTTTTAATACTGACTACATATGATCTTCATTACTCTACATGCACTATGTAGTGACTTCGTTGCCTATAACCTTTATATACAATACAAATCTTGTTTTGCAATAAGAAGAATTAAGATCTCAAACTAGTTTTTATGGAAAAGGACGGGGTTTGTCAACCGACAAAACCATTTGTTGAGTAATAGAAAAAAAAATTATTTCTTTCAATATGAGATGACACAAGAATGAAGTTTAGGTGACAAAAAGAATTAATATGCTCTTGCTTACATGTACTATGCAGTGGCTTGATTGCACACTGAAATGACTTGATTGCATACTATCATATAATTTTTGAAGCATCAGTTTAGGTGGATAGTCGTTCATTTTTCTGCAGTACAAGTTTGAGATCTTAGCTTGAAAATCTTGAGTAAGATGGGGTTTGTTAGCTGACAAACACCTTTGATGAATAGGAGAAAAAATAACTATTATTTTTGTGCAAGACGACAGGAGAAATAAGATTGTCCTTTTTCTTGTGTTGAACAGAAGAATCGTAAGACTAGTAATCCTTTGAGAACTTTTTTTTTTGGTATCTTCCCTCTTTATCTATTACTAAGGAGATACAAGTAATATATTTTAGGGATCTTGGAAAATGAAACAAAAGTATAAACAAAGAAACAAAAGAGGTTTGCATATTTTTTTGTGTCATTCATATATATACACGAATAATTTTATGATATTAGTCCAGAATAACTACATGTTTCGATGATTAAATTATTTTATACAAGTGGCATTATATTTTGGGTGCGTTCACTGATTTTTAATTGTACAATAGTGGATGATTTCCAATTTCTAACATTTCAAAATCAGGTATATTGGGTTCTTGTTTTATTGTGAGTATATCTAGCCGATACATCCAATTTAGTTCCTATGTTCGAAGCTTCTTGCTCCATATATCTTTTGTTGAAGAAGACTAGATGGGTTTTTAAAACTTATCTGATAGATTATGCATAAAATAGATTGTGCTTTCCGTGCTCTCTAGTATTTTCTTCATAATTTCATTTAATTCGCGTACATCATTCTGCAAAGCCTAGTTTAATCTGAGATATTTTTCAAGCAGATTTTGCAACCGTCTAAAGATCTGGAGAGACTTTTGAATGGGCAAGTTATCAATGACGGCATCAGTTGTTCCTCTCTCTCTATCATCTGCCAAACATATGACCTCGATATGAATGTCATTAAGAAGTACAAAAATGCTCAGTAGTGTGAAGGTCGATGCTTTTGTTCGAGCTGACAGACTTTGAGCTTGGATACACCAAACTCACGTCTAAAGCTCCGGCGAGATTCCTGGAACGAGTTAGGAGCATATTCTGCATTGTCAAGTGCACGTTCTTGGATATCTTCAAGTTACAATTCTTCGCCTCTCTTTAAAGTAAGAACAAAAGGAGAAACTCCTAGTTTCGATTTGTACTGTGTTTCAAATTTTAAAACTTGGTTTCGATGCCCCTTCCCTTAACTTTTTGGAAATGGACATAATTTTCTCTACTGTGTTATTGTTATTTTTTTAAAATTGTTCATCATGCTTTCTACAGATTTTTCATGCCTGAAATTGTAGTCTATACTAGTCTTGCTGCTCCTTGGGCGTTCCAAATTCTATGTATGCTTTTAATTTTGGTATGCTATATATATTTCTTATTTTTATCAAAATATATATATATAAATTCTCCCATTTAATTTTTACCTAATTTAAAATAGTTGATATGGTACATAAAGGAATAGATAGAGGTGTCTACCATTTCCATGTTATGCTGCAAGTAGGGCTGTTAACAAGCCGAGCGAGGTGAATTTTGAGGTGTTCAAGTTTATTTGATAAGGTAATCGAGCTGAGCCGAACTTAAAATGAACCAAGCTTTTGAAATGGTTGTCCAAACTTGACTTGGTTTATTTTTTACAAGCTTGAGCTTGTTTAAACTTGGCTTGAGCTTGACTCGTTTAGATGTTATCAAGCTCTTAATTCAAGCTTGGTTTGAACTTGGTTCGAACTTGGTTCGTTTAGATATTATCAAGCTTTCAATTTAAGTTTTTTGATTGTTTGAGATTTTTATTTGTTTGATTGGTTAATGAGCTTGATAATCCAAACATTTTTATTTATTTAATTTATTTTTTGTTTATTTAACATGTTGATAAGAATTTATTAATAAATATGGATCACGAACATTGTTCACGAACGGTGTTCACGAACGTTGTTCACGAACGGTGTTCACGAACGTTAACGAGTCGAACACATATGTGTTTAAGCTTGTTTATTTAAATTAACGAGCTGTTCAAGCTTGTTTATTTAATTGATCTTGTATATATTGAACGAACATAAACAAGTTATTACCAAGCCGAACACTAAGCTTGTTCACGAATGTTTGGTTCATTTACAGACCTAACTGCAAGTCACCATTTCTCTCTTTTTGGTGGTGTAGAGTTTCGTATTTGTAGCTATATTAAAAATACTTTTTAAATTTAATTAAAACTATTTAAATTTAATTAAAATTATTTTACTATTATTGTTGTAATAACTATGCCATAAATGTTGCAATTGTAATAATTATGATAGGTTGCTGTAAAGATATAGTTATAGAATAAATTAGAGTAATTATGATTATACTTGTTATAGTTATAATACGGTATTTTACTGTTTAAGAAAGTATTGGTATTATTCAAATATGCATTAGGGTTTCAAAAACACAAGTATTGTTATAGCCTCCTTTCCCTTGATGCCATACAACGCTATTTCTCGCTGTTGTTTTTAAGGGAGCTTTGCTTGACATTTGGGAGCTGACGTCTGTGGTCGGGCGGGATGTTTGTGATCAGGAGCTGGTCCGAAAGGATGCCTGTGATCGGGCAGGACGTTTATGTTCGGGAGCTGTTGCGACATTGTATAGATCTTCCGGAACGGACATACAGTTGATGCGTTGGGATCTAATATGGCGTTTAAGGTTAGATTTCATTCGTGTTCAGTGTTTGAAAGTTTCACTTCACCAATCTGCGTGCTGGCTGTCGATTAAGTTTGAAATGATTTTTTGCAAGTGATTTTAATAAGTTGATATTTTTTTAAAAAAATATATATAATAGTACATTGTAATTATAAATTAATTAATTTTATAATCATAGTTCTTAAGTTGTTCCAACAATAACATTAAAAAAAAGCCCCAAAGTGATAATAAAGGATACGTTTACATTTTTGCCTCTGGCTAAGAATATACTAGACAATTTGAAACCTTTTATGTTATTTTTTTTTTCTTTCTTGCACTTCTCCCTGCATCAAGAATAATCCATCAATCCTCTTCACCTCAAAAAAAACCAAAACAAAACAAAATAAAACAAAAAAAAACCTTCTCACACAGTAAAGTTGTATATGTGTATATATATATAATATATATACATATACATGTGCAGGCAGGCAATCAATTTCGTTGGCCGGCATGGACATCCGCCGGCGACTATGCTGCTAATAACTAGCAGCTGATCAATCATAGAGGCCTAAGCGCACCGGCGTGCCGGTTTTGGGGATCCAATCATCTCCCTGTATGAAGGTCGTCGGGGTGAAGGCCACCGCGTCGTTCCGGCCGATCACCTTGAAGCCCGGCCATTTGACGCGCTTCGAGGTGTCGGCGCCCGCTCCCTTGTTCCCGTACTCCACGTAGGAAAGTGTCTTGAGGGCGAAGTCGCCGTCCCACGGCATGTACCCGTCGGGGCTGATGAGGTCCCCGATGTCGGACTCCATGACCACGGTGCGGGAGAACTCCTTCCAGGGGCGGCCGATGTAGCTGGGGATCTTGCCGGCCGCCGCCACGAGGTCGGGCTCGGCGGTGAAGCGGGTGTTGTGGACCACGAACCCAGTGGTCTCGTGGCTGCCGGTGCGACCCTGCGCCAGCACGATGTTCTGCTGGTTGTCGAGGGGGCGGCGCGCGCTGAAGATGCAATTCTGGAAGATGGCGGCGGCGTTGCCGAAGATGAAGTCGACGGTGCCGAGGATGAGGCAGCCGCGGTAGAACTGACGGTGGGTGTGAGCGTAGAGCGTGTCCTGGTACGCCTCCATGCGGCAGTTGAGGAAGATGGAGCGGTCCGACTGCACCCGGAGCGCCACCGCCTGGTGCTTCGCCGCCCCCGCCGTGTTCAGGAACCCGATCGCTACGGCGATGAATCCGTCCCCGATCGCCGCTTAATTAATTATATTCCCACCACCACCACCGCCACCACAATTCAATTCATCATTAATCTGAACCAAAAACGTGAGCTCTAATTAATTAATTCCGATCGATCGATCGGGCGCTTACCGAAAGTGGCGGTTTCAAATGTCTTGGTGCCGTCGACGAAGTTCTTGCTACCGGTGATGACGCTCTTCCTCGAGCCGTCACCGTACATGGTGACGTTGATCATGTTCGCGTCCACCACCACCTGCTCCTCGTACAAGCCTTCCTTCACGTAGATCACATACCTTCATCGATTTCCAAGAACACATTAACGATTTCTAAGCAGGGGATCGAGAGACAGAGAGAGACAGGAAGAGATCAGATGAAGCTACCGGCCGTCGTAGGAGGTCGGTATTTTAGCAAGCGCCTCGGAGATGGTCTTAAAGTCTCCGCTGCCGTCCTTGGCCACCGTCACGTTCGGGGTCAACTGCTTGGCTGCTTTGCCGAGGAGAAACCGCCGGTCGCCGTCGCGAAGCCAATTGGGAAAACCATCCTCCCCGATCGCATTTGAGTGATCTGCAATCAGTCGTTGGTCCTTGGCGAGGAGACGCCGGCCGCCGCTCCCGCCTCCGATTTTGATCAGCGAAAGGAACGAGGACAAGCTGCCGACGATGGCCAAAGCGTTGCTGGTGAGCTGCTTGGAGGTGGCCATCGCGGCCTTCATCTTTTCCTTTTGCTCCCCGTCGGGGAAGCCGTCGATGCAGGTCTCTTGGTAAGTGGCGGCCGCGCTGAGCCAGTTCTTGAGCTCGTGCACCTGCTCCGGGAGCTGGTTCAGGTGGTGCGCGTCGATGGTACTCAGCGTGCTGTTGAGCTCCGTCAACTCGTACTTATGCAGCTTTTGGCAGACCTCCACGGCGCTCTTTACCGCTGGGTCTGCCGCGCCGATCGCGACGGACTGCTCGAATGCCTTGCCGACCTCGTCGACAATGACGGCTACGGCGGCGCGGACGATGTCTTTAGGGCTAGACGTAGAGTCCACTACGTCTTTCAAGGCGGATTCGCAGACGGTGTGGTTGTCTGTCGCCGAGCAGAGGACTTTAACGGCGTTGGAAACTTGAAACCCCTTGGTGGAGTTGGAGGAGGAGGACGACGAGGAAGAGGAGGAGGAGGTGGAGGAGGAGGATTTATGGGAGGAAGAGGAGGAGGAGGAAGAAGGAGAAGCGGAATTGGCAGTGGTGGTGGCGGTGGATGTGGTGGATTTGGAGTTATAGACAACGGCAGCTGCCGCGCAAACGGCGGCTACGAGGATCACAGAGACGGTACCGGCGGCAATCATCATGCGCTTGCGGCGCTGCGCTCGCTCGGTGCGGCGGCGCTCGGATAGGTAGCTGAAGTCTTGGAAGGCAGACATTGTGGCTCCGGCGGTGGCGGTGGCGGTGTCGGTGTGGGATTAAGCTGTTGAATCAATTTTTTTTTTTGGCCTTTTTTTTTAAAAAAAAAATTATTTCTCCTCTCCCTGAGCTGTTTGCTGGCTTTCGCCTTCCTCTAGTTCTGCTTCTGCCTCAGCCTCTTCCTCCGCCACTTGAGAGGGAGGGAAGGCGGAGGGGAGGAGGTGCAGAAGATTAGGGAAGCGGTGATGGAGAGGAGGAGGAGGAGGCCGAGGGAAAAATAGTATATGCCGCGGCCGTGGCTCGAGAAAGGAAGGCAGGGAGAGATTTGAGGAGGCGACGTGGCGTTGACTTTGTACGTTCCTTCTCTTTGACCTTGTCAACGCATGTCCTTCCTCCATTCTTCCTCCTCTCCCGCCAAATTAATAGCATGCATATCTACATCTACTTCTTATATATACTTGTGATTCTCATAATATTATTGTTTTTGTGATAAAAATCCAAGACAATATCATTAAATTAATGATTTTGAGAATATTATACATCAACGCCATATTAAAAGTAAAAAACTTCTATATATCTCTCAACTATTAAAAAAAATCTCTCAATAATTTATTAATGGGTGTCATTTTTTTTTCATTATATATATTTCTTATCTCTCCTTCCTATTTTACTTTATATATAAGTTAATCTTTATAAAATTTAAATCCATAAATTATTAACTTCTATATTTTATTTTATTTAAAGCCAATTTGTATCTCTCCTTCATATTTAAATTTAAATTTTTT
>JBBPFQ010000017.1:6441256-6451544 GCA_037974815.1 Kaempferia elegans
TATATATAACAGTAAGATAGCTTAGTTTCGCTGTAAAAATGGCGCTGCACAAATTACTACTGACCCCGAATGGTGCTCTAAGAATTAATTAATCGATTCACTAAATGTTATTAGTTTTATATTTTTAAATTTTTGAATTATTCAGTTGTTGAACTCTTCGTCATAATATGTCATAGGCTTGATTTGTTATTTTTGAAATTAGATGAACTTTGAAAAATTCTCAACATTAGAGGAATAATTTCAGTGTTTAATCTTCTATATTTTGTTAGTATATTGTATTTTATAATAACTTTAGTTTGTTTTAAGAATCTTCCCGTCCACTGTACTAATGTGGTGTTTATATTGGTAATTGTCCAATAAAAAAACGACATCATTCCAATTCCTCATCATCCAAATCTATCCCTATGCCTGTCCTCTTCGGGCCAACTTGTATTTGAACGATATCAAAGGCTAATCCATCACGACACAATTTCTTGCTATAAACAAAAATGGCCCTTTCCAACGGCAAAGCTATCGGTAAAAACAAAAAATACATTGCTTTATACTGTAGTTTAGCTAAGGGTCAAAAAAGCTATGCAATACATTCCAACGCAAATGGACTGCATCTATGCACAAAAATACAAGCTTTCAGAAGCCTTGCCAGAAATCTATTCAATATGAATACATGTCTAATAAGATTTTATGATCGGAAGCCACTACCTCAGTTTATAAAAGCTCCTCATTTCGTGCCACAAACAAAGCAAAGTATCAGATATGTCTTCATCGCCCAAACTCACATTAGGCTTTGAAATATCCCAGAGTGATTTCAACCATTCCTCATGCAGGGTGGAGAACTCAGACCTGGCCTCACTTGACTTGAAATTTCGACTGATGAGCTGTTTTATGTTTTGGCCAGCACTTGCCGCAGCTTCAACAACTTTCTTAGGGAGGCCTGCCATTAAAGCAACTTGCAGGCCATAGCTCTCCGAGCAAGCACCGGAAGCAAGTTTGTAGAGAAAGACCAGATCATTCCTCGGGGAAGAGATTCCATCTCCCACGTGGAAAGCACAGGCCATGTGCTGTAGGCTTACATGAGGGTGTGATCCAAATTCTTTAGTAAGTGGATGATAATGGGTAGTAAACAGCAACCTGCAGCGAACTTTTTCCAAGAGATGGCGAAACACCTATCGAAGCACCATACATATGAAACCTATCAGGTTGAGGAAGCAAATAAAAAATATATAAATCAACAACACCCAGAATGTGAACAGGGTTTCAAGAAAATTCATTATCCAACGTTCTAAATGAAAAAGGTACTTATACCAGATAAAAATGCTAGAATCATCAACTAATAAGCAGAATGAAAAAAGATTATTTCTCCTATAATCTATTAGATAAGATATCCCACCTCTATAAAACATAATCGCAGAATGTTTAAAGACAGATATGTGAACTGTAAATTACCTCTCGCACGTTGAATATGGGTACATACATTTTACTAATTGCAAAATAATGGTAAAAGCTGAGATGGGTGTACCATGTGCAAAAACCAGGGAAACATATGGTCAATTGAAGAAAAAATTCCAAAGTTCAGACTCACTATTTCTAGCCTTTTGGTAATTTAAAACAAACAATCCTATCAAGGAATTAATATATCTTTTCCATTATTTAATTCAAACAAAATATAAACTCTTATAAGTGTCATCTATTATTCACTCTTCTTGTCTAATGAGATTAAATTGGCAAAAAAACTTACAGCATAGGCAATTGCATAACCATCAAATGTGCTTGTTCCTCGACCAAGCTCATCGAGCAAAACAAGAGAATCTTTGGTAGCATTCTGAAGAACTGATGCTGTTTCTGAGCACTCAACATAGAACGTGCCTAACAGAAAACCAATTTAAAAGATTAGTATATATAGCATGCTCTCTATGTAGCATGAGAAAATTTACAAGGATAGAAATATATGAAGCACTAACTTTCACCCGACATGATTCGATCAGTTGCACCGAGACGTGTAAAGATGATATCAACGGGAGATAACACACATTCTTCACAAGGTACAAAGCAACCTAGCTGCAAACAAGCAAACATGGAGATGAAGAGATAACATTTTAATGCTTCAAGTAACATATGCACAGGTGAATTTCCTCTAGTATAACCTGGGCCAATATAACTGCTAGGCATGTCGCTCGCAACAATGTTGATTTCCCACCCATATTTGGTCCAGTCAGCAACAATGCACAAGGATGACAAATTTTTGAGTCATTTCCAAGGTGTATCTCATTAGGAACCAGATCATTCCCATTACGTGAAACAGCATAGGGATGCCACAAACCTTTCATGTGAAGCATCGGACCATCCTTATCTTTGGCTAAATTTGGTGAATATGCATTCACTAAAAGGATAGGCCTACTCATAGGCATAAATGACGAAATTGATGCTCTAGCAAAGGACTGAAGCACATCAATACAATTAAGTGCATTGATGACCTGAGACCATTCTATAGCCTTTCCAGAAAATAGCTCAACCAGGACAGCTAATGTTTCAGCATCAGAATCTTTGACAATGTGATCCTAACAATTCAGCACCATGTATAAAGTCAAATCACAACATTAAACTTAGTGGCAGCAAGTTAATTGCATTCTTAAACTGAGGTAATGGCAAATCCAGAGTTGATGACAAACCTGATAATGTGGAAAGTCATCCTCCAAAGCTACTTCAAACTGGTTAAGCAGATCATCAAGGCTGCTGAGGTTTGGAATATTGACAAACAATGATATTGACAGCATTCCATGATCTTCTTTCCTTAACATATTTAACAATTCTAATCCAATTCGAAGCCCCTTAACAAGGAATCCAAATGTTTTAATCTGAAATAAAGGGTAAGGTATAAATGTCCAGCACCTTAAGATGGTGTCTGTTACCAATAATGAGATGTTCATACAATCTCCGGGAAAAAATTTCATCCTATTCATCCTTAAATAACAGATTATACCATTGCTTATTAAATTAGTCTAGGAATCATCATGAATTTTCTGTAAGCATTGTTGATTGTCAAAGATTTGCCTGCTAATCATTTTTCAACTGGAACAAGCATGATCACAAAAACAAACACTAGAAACAAGTGCCGTTGGATCAAGGTTGACAACAACCTTACTCATATCACCCTGAAGTAAATTCATTAAAGTCATGATAAATGGTAGTGGATGATGCAATCAGAGTGAACCAGCTTTGCATCTTGATAAAGCTAAGGGACGACAGATCAAATTCCATGACAAATTTTTGCCTACTGCTAGAGGAATCTATTCAAAGGAGAAACATACAAAATGTTAATCAGTAAGACTCCTCTTATTAACATACAAAATGGTAACCCACGATCACTCAAATATGAGTACCTGAGGGTTCTCATAACTGTCTATTCTACAAAAAAAGAGAGTTATTCTCAAATGATGCTCAAGTCATAAGAATATATTAGCATATCTTTATGTGCATCTTCTAGCATTAAATGGCATCTAAACTATAATTTAATAAAATAATTTTTAATCATGACAAGATGGGAACCGTAAGGACCAAGATGCATTATGTACCCGCTGCTTCAGTATCCTATCTCCAACAAATGGCAAAAGTAGAATGGATGATGAACCAACAGTACACCTGACTCGTCCAAGCAATCTCTCAAGATCTGGAATTCTAGTCAGATAACTAGCTATCAAGGACATTATCTCTGAATTCTTTATGAATCCCTCCACTACATCAAGCCGTTGATTGATACAAGTAAAATCTCTCAAAGGATGACAAATCCACCTTCTCAAAAGCCGTTTACCAGGTGCAGTTAAGCAATGATCAAGATGCTTATATAATGTGCCTAGAATTACCACATTCAAACACAATTAGGTAACAGGTAGTCAGTCATACATGCATGTAATGATAATGTGAGTTTCTCGAGCAAAACAAAATCAAGAGCTAAGCCAGAAATCATGACCAACCTGACAAGCCACCATCAACATTATTGCTGAAAATCTCAAGATTAAGTAGAGTCTGGCCATCCATCCTCAAACAATTTTTATACACATAGTAAGAAAGGAGTTCTCCATTCCGTAAAGTATCATCTAGCTGATTCCAAGAACAAAATAAAAACCTCAAGAACCAAAGTCAGGGAAATATTAAACGGGAAAACAGATCTACTATGGATGATAATTATAGAACCACAGTGGGCTTCATAGTTTCCAATTAGTTTGAAAATCACAATAACTAATTATCCTCTATTATAATCAAGTCAAATCAAATTTTTAGTCTGTCAATGATAAGGACAGTGTCAAAATAAACAAACTAAGAAAATTTTCCACTCTCACCATTAGTCTTGTTAGGTGAGTAATAAGCCCACCGAGAGCACATAAAGCAAGGTCACAGTTCACAGAACCATCAATTGCTGAAAACCATTGCTTAGAAGATTCTTTGAAGTATCCTTCAGAACTAACCAACTTCATAACTTCACTTGAATCTAGAAAATCTACACCAGGAGTTGTGGCAGTCAATTGTATTTTCATTGAACCTGCACTTCGAAGAGGCAATGTTGATTATATTATTGTCATTTTCTGCCAATGTTTTATTAGCAAAAGGAAGCATCACTCCAATACATTGACTTGGATAACTTTGTTATAGTCCATGTGCAATATTTTGACACCAAAAGGGCAAACAATTTCGAACATTTTCTCAAAACATCCATCCAGTTTCAATTGTTTTCCATCTAGCTCCAGCAATATAAATACAAAATTCAACCACAAATCTCAATTCATATTTCATGCAATATTTTATTTGCTCATCACTATAAACTAAAAAAACAATATAATATTGCTAACATTACGAGACACATGATCCAGCCAATGCAGTGCATTCATTCACTAAGAATAATGGAGCCATAAAGTTAAGTTAGAGAATAGAAACATGCCACATAGGTCACCAAAACATTGTTAAATCAAAAGACAAACATTAGAAGTTGATATAGATTCTAAGAAAATTCTAGAATACGACTTGCTAAAAAAATGTTAACATTTGTAAGAATTGCAAATGTTTCTAATGTTAAGCCATGTTATTCAACTATAACCAAAAACTAGGATTATATCAGACAGTGGATTTAATTGGTTTAACAACTAGCACCGAATGGAAGTGGATAAACAAGCTAATATAAATAACCCAAAATTCAAACCATTGTTCTAACAAATAGAATCCTGTATATCAAAATTAATTAATCTAGTCTATATCACATTCCACAATAGAAGTTCACCCATTTTCTACTTTCAATTAGTTTCCTTCAAGAAAATTTCCACACAAATGTCTTTACATGCTTACCTGCTGAAGCATATTTTTTTAGTGCAACACGAGTTGCTTCTGAGAGTCCTGAAATAATCATAATAAGAATTTCAAAGTCACTCAAAAAAGATAACAGATATATAAATGAATTCCCTTGTATATTCATACCAGATCTTTCATGGATAATTTCTTTAGGTGAAATCTGTAAAAGCTTAATTGGTTAAAAGTGAATACAAAATGGGAACCCTAAGATAACTAGGTGAAGAGACAAGCTTACTTGCACTAGCAATGCACCAAGTGCAGCACAAGAGTTATCATCAGAAATTGAGCCCACCCAACATTTTAATGAAGCATTATCAAGGAAAGCAAATCCATAAAAAATAGAACCGTCCTTAGAACCACGATCTCCCTAAATAACGAATACAAAATTAAATTAAACATGATATCTTGGTGAAAGGCCATGAAGTGGAAAAAATGAGTTCATACAGTAATATATCCTGCTAGGCAAAGCATTGTGAATATGCTCAGTACATATCTCAGATTCTTAGTATATAAAACTTGGTGGTGATTTGTATGCTTTAGAAGAATGAAATTGGTACGAATCTTTGATTTCTATAACAAATCACCAGACAACAATCTCCCTAAATCATGAATACAAAATTAAATTACTCATGGTATCTTAGCAACACGTCATGAAGTGGAAGAAATGAGTTCATACAGTAATACATTCTGCTAGGCAAATCATTGCTAATATGCTCAGTAGATATCTCATATTCTTAGTATAATAAGTTCACTATTCCATATAAAATATCATGGTGAATTGTATGCTTTATAAGAATGTAAGCGGTATGAATCGTTGGATTTCTACAACAAATCACCTGAGAACAGTAAATAAATTGGTATGTGTTGAGCCATGAATTCTTGAGCCATGTTGCTGAAGCAACTAAGCTAGTCCACTGACCATAACCAGTTTATTATGTGTTGCACGCCATAGACAACCTCATAACATCATCCACCATTTCGATATTTGTATGTATTTTATAGTCACCAGAACATGAATACATTTCAAGGTTATCCATTTCATAACTTAGTAAGGATTTCTCCTTGTAAGATTCTGGTGTTCAGACCAACACACTATCCAAGTTGTTGTCAATATTAAGTTTTACAACCTCTTGCCTCTTCTTTTTGCAGTGAAATCCATGATCAAATAAAACAACAATATTGCTTCTATTGCAGGAACTTGATGGAAAATTTTCATTTCTGATAAAGGTTAAAGGTTATATTTGAAATAAATCAAGGAGCATATGGAAGATCGTTGCCTTAAACATAAGCCATGTATTAATTGGAGGGGAGGAAATGAAGTTTCAGTAAATATTTTCACTTAATAGCCTGATGCAATGCAAACCTCTTTCAGAGCAAGAAGGTGAACTGCTTCTGGTTCCATATTGCCATCACTTGGTGTGCAGGGAGTTGATACATTTACAAGTTTTCTTTGGATGACCTGGATAAAAGACGTTTAAGAAGCACAAGAAGCTGAATCAGTTGTTTGAAATTTACAAAACAAACATATAAGCATACACAACCACAATTATGTAAGTTAATATTAAAATAATAGGCAAAAATAAGTCGTTGTGATGTGATTTATGCTGATCAGTGAAAATTAGTTAGACAATAACGTTGGCTGTGTATACACCTGCAGTTCAACTTGAAGTAAAAAACAAATAAAAAACTTGAAGACCAAAGTTGCGTTACAAGTATCACTGAGTTTCAATACAACGCAACAAAAAGTAGGGACCAACATGGCTTGTGATTCTCTAGAAGACAACACATTTAAGAAAAATTGGTATAGCACAAGGTGACACAACAGGGTTTTACAATCACCAAGGAGACCTTGGTCTAGAACATCCACTGAACAAGCAATTGTTTTGATATGATCCAAGCACTTCAAGTATCTACTATTGGAAGCAATGTGCCTGCTCTTAGCATGCTAGATCAATTACATAGACCTTCTATATGTGAACCTCGAATGCATATTGATTAATAGCACAAATGGATTTTATAATGTTGATTTATAGAAGGTATTACAAATTGTTGTAGCTACTTTGTAGTAATGGTGTTATTATTCACAAGCTACTCTGCATGTATGAGAGTTTAACTCTTGAACTAAAGAGCTTAGATTAGATGATAAATATAGCTCCTCCAATGGATGTCTTAGGCCAATGTCTCCTATGTGATTTGTGATGGTTCAACCTAACAATGATGGTGAAAAGCCTTGTGCTGAGTATCACACACGTACATGAAGGATCATTAGCCTTTGTATGATGTGGCATGTGGATATTTAAAAAATTGCATACATATTTGACTTGTTGTCAAAATCAAATGATTCACAATTTGTATTTCACGGTATTATATATTTTACCTAAAAACAATACTATTCTTACATATGAATCATAAGTGAAAAAAAAAACACCATGATTGATACATTAAGAATCTTATTTTATTCAATTCTAAAAAAAGAAAGAAATTCTATTAAATATTAAATTAACCGACTAAAGAGAAACAAATTCTTACGCTTATAATAATAGTTGCTGGTTGTTGTTGATTAGAAATGGTTGCTGGTTGCTCCTGTTTAGAAAGTAACAGAACAGAAAAAGAGAAAAGAGAATAAAAGAGAGGAAAAGGAAGAGAAGAAGAAGAAGAAGAAAAAATTTAGGCTTTTGAATTTTGAAGAAGGAATTAATGGTTTGGAATCATAGATTATCCTCTGAATTTCTAAGAGAAGGGGTAGGAATTTATCTTGCTTGTCATTAAGTAAACCTCCTCCCAAACCTTGGAGTCATGAGTATACCAAGGTTGATACTAAGATTTTTCCTATATCATTATTTTTTTAATTAGCTTCTGGATTTATTTCGTAGGCCAAATTGAATAAGTTTGCAATCTTCAAGAGGAACCTTAAAAGACTTCTATCAGCAAACTTCTCCTGCAAGGTAAGAGTTATTCTAGCATGTCATCGTGTTTTAAGTGACGTGTGAGTACATGCATACTTATCTGTGTGTCTATTATTGTTTGTGATTTAGTTTATGAGGTCAATAACATAACTTTTGAACATGTCATTACTGTTGGTATAACTGTGATATTAACATTAAGTTCGGGAATACATGACTAATTAACCAATATTAAAGTGAAGGTTGTGGGATGGACCCACCACTAGAGATTATGCATTGGACATGTCGACATGGTTTTGTTATATAGAACTAATTCTATTCGAGCTATACGATATTTATGGACTGAGTCACAAGGGTTATGTCAAAATTTTGGACTTGTGTTACTAAAGTAATTGTGGTCGTAATCTATGCATAAGATAGCATGCAAATTGTTTGTGTTATTTCAATTATTAATCATTTCTTTTTAAATAGAACTATCCGTACTTTAAGTGACATTAGGCTATAAGGGTTTTTAGAAAAAGTGTTCCTTGGATTTGTAAAGATTTTGAAAGAAATTATCTAGTAAATGATTTACATAAAAATCATATATGTCATGTGGCCTTGCATATTGCTATTTTATTGAGCAAGTATGTGGCATTCTGGAACATATTATAGTTGGGGTGTGAGAAGTACATAATGTTTGTCATATATAATTTGTATAATATAATGTTTTACCTTAGGGATCATTTTGAAAGGCCTAACAATTTAGTGTGCTTCTGAAAATGCAAAAGTTTAAGGAACACTGACCACACGCATCACCACCACACATACACACTTCCTTATCCCCCAACACATGTCTTCCCCTCTACTCTCCCACAAATTTCTTCTCCCTATCACAAGCCTTCCACCCCCTCCCCTTTGAATGTGAAAACCCACGAAATCTCCTTCCTGTTCCATTCCCAACACAGAATCAAAAATATAAACACTCATTAACAAAAATTTACTGATAACAACCTTAATAAAGGCATTCCTTGGTTCATTTTTAGTTCATTTATGTGTGTCAAGCAACTAATCGTTCGGATTTTTGTTTCTTTTACAAAAATAAGAATAATATTGGGCATATATGAGGAGTGCAAGCTAATTCAAAATTTTAACTAAATCGTGATTGTTGTAAATCAAACACCTCCTTGGCTAAAAAGAGTACAATATCAAAATTGAACCTTCTTGTCCAATGGAAAGAATGAACAAGAGGAAGACGATAAGTATCAAAAGTCGATTCTTAAGTGGAGACGAATAGTGGCTAATAAAGACACAATTAAAATAAAATTAATCATGAGTCCATGATATCATTTTATTTCATTTTCTATCGGTTAAAATGTTTTAATACTTTCTACTTATCAATCCATTTTACAAAAATCTTCATGAGGTTCACTTATTGACACTATATTGTGTTGGTGCTGAGATGTATGACAATGCACCTAAGTCTGGCAAGTTTGACCAAGGGTTGACCCAAACAGGACTTGATGTTTGAAGAGAGAAATCTAGTCAAAACAAATGACTAGCAAGGGTAAGTCCTAACCGAAGATTAGGTAGGTAGGAAGTCTACCAAGTAACTAGTTCTAACTGGAGACTATACAAGGTGGAAGTCATGGTGAGTAAAGTAAAACCCTAGTAAGTGAAACTAGGTGGTGAAAACCCTAGGGGGAGACAATCCTAGGTCCTAGTGAGTGAAGTCAGGTGGTGAAAACCCTAGAGGGAGGTATCCCTAGGACCTGGTGAATGAAGCCAGGTGGTAAAAATCTTAGGGGTCGGTAACCTTAGGTCCTGGTGAGTGAATCCCAATGGTGAAAATCTTAAGGGGAGGTAATCTTAGGTAACGAGAAGTCTTGGAGGACTAAACTCTAAGCAAGGTTGATCGGAAAGTTTCCAGGCGAATTCTTAATTCTGCTAAACATTATTTTGCGTTACTATCTTATATCTATTTATACTAACTCAATGTTGCAGGACAAGACCTCCAAACAACTAGGTCTGGTGGACTAGATGTTTGGTAGGTAAGTGAGGTAAGTCCAAGG
>JBBPFQ010000017.1:6482324-6501297 GCA_037974815.1 Kaempferia elegans
ACATATAAGATCAATATTAGATTACGGATCTAATAATCTTCCAGTTCTACTGTATGTGTAACCTTATAATTCCGTTATGCAAAAATAGTCTCAAATTTATAATAATTATTAAAATGTATCTATAACCATATCAATATAGCAACAAAGTGATATTTGTTACATTTATCGTAACTCAACTCATTAATGGTCACATATGTCGAGGCAATTGAATGATAATGGATGTGTTGTAAGGAAATTCTAATATAATCTTAACATGTCTATTTTCTTCAAAATCTTATTTTTGTTGAAAATAACCTAAAAAATATAATAAATTGAAATAACTAAAAAAATCCATAACAGAAAAGCATTTAAAATTACAAACTCTCACTAAAATTGAACGTCATCTAAAGACATGACACTTATACAAACAGTGTGCTCATGAAAACTTTGGGTGACATACCTTTAGTAAGTGAATTCGCAATCGTGAAGTTTGTTTCGATATGCTTTATCTTTCTTTCATAACTAAGAACTTAATGTCTATATATATACTTTGACTTAGTTGAACTTCGATTGTTGTTGTAACTTAAGTGGTCAATCAATATTATCCACTATATATAGCTTTGTGATAGAATTCACTTTATCCCCCTCGGGATGGAGAGTTGGCTAGCGCATAGTGGTGTTGCCGTCGTGATAGAAACTTTGCGCTTCGCTTTTGCCACGTGATAAAATTTCACATTCTTATTATCTTGCATCTAGTAAAATCGGAGTCTATATATCCAACGACCTTAAGTTGATTTGACCTTCGATAGATGAGCATGTAATCTTTTATTCTCTATAAGTATCATAAGATCCAACATCTCCGTAATGTACGCAATATCTGTATTGTACAAACTTGAGCATTCATTCAATTATGTATTGCTGATGCTAAGAAATTTTTTGCATCTCTTTTTTCTTAAAATCATTCTTAGGGCATTGACTGAGGCTAAGTTTATCTCCTTTTGCCACAGGAGTATCACTTGTTTATAATCCTGCATGTCATATTATTTGAGAACCTTGCAATCTTGCTGTATTTGAATTCCAAATATAAAAGATACATTACCAAGATGTTTCATCTCAAAATTTTTAGTTAGAAGTCTCTTGGTCTTAGGCAACAAGCATATATCATTGTTAATAGGTAAAATATCATCAACGTGAAAGACCAAGAAAATATATTTGCTTCCACAAACTTATGATATATACATACAATCATCTATCAAGTTCATCTCAAAGTTGAATGAGATGATTACATGATAAAACTTAAATATCATTGTCGAGATGCTTGCTTAACCCTGTAGGTGGATTTCTTAAATTTGCAAATCATATTCTTTGAATCTCCTCATGTAAAGTTTTTTGATTTCTCCATATAGATTGTTTCATTATTGTCATCATTGAGGAAGTCTTTACATTTATCTGATGTAACTCAAGATCTAAATGCACCATTAATGTCAGTTGGTCTTGAAAGAGTCTTCCGAAAAAAGTGGTGAGACAATCTCTCTTTATAGCCGATGTGTTCTTTGTGTAAAGCCCTTTGTGACAAAACGAGTCTTCTACCTCTTTACATTGCCTTTAAAATCCCTCTTGATTTTAAATATTGATTTGCAACAATGGGTTCCTCACCTTGTGGCAATAGGACAAGATCCTTGATGTCATCATCTCTTCATTCATAACGTCAATCTACTTCTTTGAGTTAGAAATTTGCTTGGCTTGATTAAAGTTGATTAGATCATCTTTCTATCACTCCAATGTCAACTTCATATTCTTGAAGAAACATAATGTAATCATTTGCACTGCACTTCTTTATTTAGTGGATCTCCTTGATGGCATAGGTATTTGAGGTGGTAGAATTTGTTCTTCGAGAATAGTTTCTTGAATGGAAGGTTCTCCAACAGTGTCTTGATCTATTGTTCTCCAACGGTATTTGTACGGAGATAGTATTATCATTGTTATCCTCCTCATTCTGTGTGCTCCAACTATTAATGGATTGTTCAATGAAAGCGATCAAAGATCGTGAGCCTTGAAGTAGTAGTTACGGGACTGTGAACAAAATAAAAAGAAAATATGTCTTCATTTAGTGAAGTTGGACTTTATTTTTTTGCTTCATCGGGCAATTGGTGTAAAGATGGCATCATCTGAAATCTTTATTATTAACCTGATTTTTCTTTCACTTTTTGCCTTTTAATTTGCCTCTTGAATTGGAATTTCAATGATGATACTTTGGTCATTTTGGTCAGTCTTCATTCTTTCTCTCTGCCATATACATTTTGGATTAGAGAGTCTATTCTAATGATTCCCCTGTATATGTAGCCATTATATCGTCACGAGCTTCATGGGAACCATCGGTTCATATATGATGAGTTTAGACAAATCATTAGATTCCTCAATAATGATAATATGTTAAAATTTATGGCAAATTTTTTTAAATTTTATCAACTATGTTCTTTTATTCTATAGTGCCGCCACAATTGCTAATCAAATTATGTATCTTAGCAACTTTTGTTTTAAAAAAAATCACCTACCCTTTCAATTTCCTTATGAATAAATTATCAAAATTAATCCACAGAATTAAATTTTTTTTAGGAAAATTAACTTGGTCCTCTCCTTATTGAATGTATCATAGTGCATTTACACCCGTTTTGACATTCTCTTTTATTACCTTTGTTAAGCATTTGTGGGGTTCCTCGTAGCTTTGTCTAGTTACTTTCTAGATTTCCATCTACTTAATAATTATTAGTACTCTCCATCAAAATTAGAACTCAACTTGGCGCGTATTAGAAGAGGATATTTGTCATAAAAAAGTATACTGAGGAAGTGCTTAGATGGATGGAATGAGAATAGGAAATGAGAAATAGATTGAAAGTTAATAGTTGATTCAGGGAATTTATGGTGAATCTAACGGATTCAATCTCCTAAACATGAAAATAGGTCATTACTCCATAAAATAAAAAGGAATGAGAATAAGATTGAAATCCTTATTATTTACAATCATTCTCGTTTTCTTCGAACCAAGCATTCACAAATAGATTGAAATAAAAGAACCGTATAAAATATAAAAATAGAGAAATCAAAATCCAATGGATTATCTCATATTAAGCATATTTGTGGCATACCACTATGTACAATCGAATAAATACATTATAAACAATTATAAAATGACATTAATTATTACTTAATTAATTTGATCATCATTTACAAGTTCTTGAAATCACAAAATGCAGCGTGTGGGGTGTCTCGCGACACCACCTTTTACCGAAATTGAAATCATACAATGCATGCATCCACTTTAATTCTCAAGATATGCATTAATTCTGAACATGTATGCATATGCATTAATTTTCAAAAATTAACTTTTAACAGTTTTCACTGGAAGGACGATTGTTTCCATCCCCCGAATTCTTCCTCCCCAAACTCCAGAGATCGATTTTCCTGCAGTTGAGAAAGTCTAATTAGGATATTTTTTTAACAAATATTTAATATGAGGATAATTCAGTCTGTTATGCTAAAATGTTTTGCTTATGATCATACAAGGAATAATCTATTTAGGATTTTTTTTTACAAACATTTAATATGAGGATAATTGAGCATCCACATCATTCGGGCTATATCAAGAACTAAATTATTCTTAAAAAATTTGCAATTTCCAGTCATTTGTTTGCTTTGTTTAAGAAATTTCATTTTATCCATCAGATCATATTTTATTTTATATCATCATCATCGAGCATGTTTGTAAACCACTAATTTCAGTTTCAAGCCCGTGTGAAAAGGATTAAGGATTACATTATGCCTACACTTAGTGTTAACATCCATCTAGACCTAAAGTCCACTGCAAATAAATAGGACAAAAATAACTTGATGATGATGATCAAGCCATATATGTTCATTGAGTTCTATGTAAAAGTACATCATTAGTCAAATTCAAGTCAATTAAAAATCTTTTATTAACAAAAAATGTTATCGTCTTCCTCTGTCCATACACCCTTCTCATCTAATTCATTCAACTCATTTAATTATATAATGTGGTGGTTGCCTTTATATATGTTTCGACTTTCGACTAAGTCTCTCATTTTATGGAGCTAAACCTATATTGTATTCTATAATCTCCCACCAAAGTTCTTACAATTTGCTAACTCTAGTCCTCCAAGAGAGCCTGAAAGGCATGGAATGATTTGTTATTTTCTGGTGAAACTTTAGAGTAAAGTGAGCAGGGACTCTGACTTTCTGGTGTCAGTCATACATGAAAGGATTAATCAAATGAGCAAAATGAAACTTGGAACAAAATTATGCCCTTCTACCTGAAGTGATGACATCTGTATATTTGACAGGCTTTATGTTCTACAAAACAACTACACAGGAAATGAAGTTGGCAGGGTCTGAAATTTATTACCGATGGGGTGAAAGTGAGCCCGATTTTCATTTGTCCACAATACTTCTGATCTTTGACCACGTTGTAAATGGTTGGGGGGATACTTCCTTCGACAAAAACTGGATCCAAGGGAATCCTGAAAATCACTCAAGATAAACAAAGGAAACTGAACGAATAACAACTTGTCTGGTTATACAAACAGAAAGAACATGTATGGTTCTATAATAAATCATTCCAACCTACTAATAATCGTTAAAAATTTTCATAGTTTCATAGCAGTCTTACCTTTTCATTATTTGTCCAACTAGAAAATTACATATGATAAAGAAGACTCACTTTGCTTCTCCTACAAAATCATCACTTGAAAAAGTATCCTTGTCAAAAAGCTTAATGGTAAGGTTTGTGACACTGTCTGAAACAGTAAAAACAAATGTCTCATTCCATTCAGGTTCACTTCCAGCACCTGTATAAACAATTGGAACCCCAATATTAGTCAAAGAAAATATGAAATGCTAAGAATCAAATTCTGCATAGCTTAGAGATTCATTCAGATTTCACTTGCATGATCTGTAGCACCCAGTGCAGTTGCTTTTCTGCTCCAACCATATTCCACCACAAAACTACCCGTTTCCATATCATGCAGGAGTATACTGGATAACTAGGTGATGATGTCTATGTAACACTTGACCCGAGTGAGAGTAGTACAATTCCTTGCATCCTACTCAATAGAGCATTCAACATCTAGAGTCCCTAACCTTTGGAAAATCTATATAATGACCAAAAAAGATCTGGTCATTTGGAGTTCAAAAGGACTATTTAATCCTCTCTTTTTTCCCTATCTTATTCTAACACTCCTTGCTCAAACTTATCTCCTTTATGGTCTTTAAAATTGTACAAACTTCGTCTGTGCCAAAGCCATCTTGCATTTGACATACAAGGGAGGACCATTCCTCAAGGGAAAACAACCTTTATCCATGGGAAGTCATGATTTTCAGTAAGCACTTCAGATATAGGCCTCAACAAAAGAGACAATTCTCACACTTCATGATAAATAAAGTAGGCATGTGCATGTTGAGGGTGTTCCATGGGAGTCGACCAGTTGAATGAATTCTATATTAGCTTGGTTGACACAACCTAACCTAGCAGGGAGAACAAGCATACAGATCCCAAGAAATCAGTTAAATATAAATTCCTTCTAGGACCAATTGCAATATATTTATGATACTTCTCATTCCTACTAATTAAATCCTAAACCACCCCTGGTTATAGCTTAGTTAATCTATTGCATGTTACTAGATATAGTAGGTGCATGAATCTTCACACCATGGTGATAGATCTTTCTACTTCATTTGTGTTAAGCCGATTAGGCAACCACACGCACCAATTAATATTTATTCATATTCCACTTGTAAAAGAAACAAAAACCAAAAATAAAACATTCAGCAGATGGGTCATAGGACTCATGCCTACTCCTTAATAGCTGAATTGTTTTCCTATAACCGATGAACAAAAATATAATGTTCTCCAGTATAATTTGGGGCATCAAAAGAATCAAAATATTTTGAAAATTAATTGCATGATCTCATTTAAGAACACGAAAATCTTTTTTAAGGAAGCTTGGCATGTATGAACCAAATCAAATTCTCTTTAGTAGCTGAGCATAAGAATTAAAAATTGGATCATGTTGCATAGATCCGACCACAGGCTAGGTCTGAACCAAACCCAACCCAAAAGCTTAATAACGCATCGGTTGGCCATTGACCAGGGTTGAAGGGTTAAAACCATATCTGGCCCATCAATAGACAGGTTGATTACAGTTTCAATATAAAAAAAATGTCAATCGGTGGTTCGAACCATTGAAACCATCAATTTTACTTCTTTTTTTTAATGATTTGGACATTTGACCTTTTCTAATTAAAAGTTATGAATATATTTCCTAAACTTATAAATACATTAGTCCATTTTATTTTTTTTTATATGTACTCTACTCTTGTTCTTAATTTTCAAATCTCAATCATTTTCACCTTCAATCAAATGGAAGAATCAACTTCATCTCTCAAGGGCAAGGAAAAGGATAAGGTTAAAGGTTGAGATTTTTCGAACCATTGAACTGTCAATGCCCTGTAACCCAAACCATATTCTGAACCATAACTAGCCATTCTGAACCACACCATTAATGATCCGGAGTCCGAATTGTTACCAATAGTTCTAAATCATGAACATTACCGGCTTCAATGATTAAGGTTAAAGGTCCATAATTTTTGATCCGTCAGTCAATTCTAGTCGTACATCTAGATATATATGAATAAAAGACATACAATTAAAAGTACTCAATTGTCTTTAAAGAGTCTAGGCAAATCAATGAGAAGAACATGATGTTTTATAAGAGCTGCAATTTTCTAGTTAATTTCAACAATACAAAGATTTTCCAAATTTTACAGTGTTGGAGTTGTCGGTCCAAGGGGTAAATATATTTATATCATTTGTTAATCTGTTATTGTTATAGACCTAGGGACAAATATAAATAGGATCTACTTGTAATTTTTATTCACTGAAAAACTAATGTACATAGGCAAAGGGTGCTAGCTAAGGTAATTGGCTTCTTATTTTGTTGCTATCTCATAAATTGCATGTTTCTCTTCTATTTTTGACTATTCTGTTTCCACTTGATTCCATGTATTGTCTTTTAAGGTACTTGTGCTTGTTTTGTCCACACTATCTCCGAAAAAAAATATACAATCGCCCAAAGTGGCCAAGTATATCTTCCTTGGCTATTCTTGGTTACAAAAGGGTATTAGTGCTACTCTTGTAAGTTATGTGCATTTATCTATGTTGATACCTTTTTATACTCATCATGTACTTTTTGAGGTTGTACTTAGGAGTTTCTAGATTCTATACCTTTGTTTATTCATTACCTTCTCCTATAGAATAGCCAACACTAACCTCCATTATTGAAGACCTCCAATAGATGACCATGAGACTCGATGGATGACCATGACACTCCATTACTCACTAAGCACAACTGTTATAGGACTAGACCCTAATTTATATTTCTTCCTTTTTCTGAAAAGCTAATTACACTTGTTCTATCCCTCATTCCATTTTTTTTATTTTTAGCTTATCCTGTATTATCACTTGGCTATTTTTACATTACACTTCTTTAGTTTCGTATTTTGTTTCTAAGACTATCTCAAAGATGCTTTCACATTTAAGATGGAGACAAACTATAGTCAAGGAGAAGTAATCTTATATTCTTATTTTACATAGGAGTTGACATCTCTCTCGTACTAATCATTATTCATAGTGAAGACATCATTAACATGTATTATGAATTAGTTGAATGCTTGATTAGTGGTGAAAGGATATACTCAGGTATGGGATGGATTAACTAAACACCTTTTCACCAATGGAAAAGGTTGTTTCAATCCAACTGTTTCTTCCTTGGCAACTTTATTCATATGACTCCTTTCTTAGGATATCAAGAATGCTTGCTTCCATGGTGATCAAATGGAAGAAATATAGATGATGCAACCTCCAAGATTTGTTTCTTAGGAGGAGACTAGTTTGATTTATAACAATAGTAAAATCCTATAATGAAGGATGTTACTATTCACTATCATGGAAGAAAATAGAAGTAATCCGTGAAACAAATCACTATACAAGCTTAGCTGAGAAGCAATAAGTGGTTGCTACAAAAATAGAATAATCTAGCAAGGTGAGAAAGGCACGAATCTCAAGGTTGGTATTCAAGTTGTACTCTCCAATGTAAAAGTAGATTGTACCATCTCTAAAGAAAACTAGTAGTCTATGTTGTCTCATTCAATGTTTTCACATTATAGTAACTAAATAGTAAGGAACAAGTCATGGACGAAGGTGTTTACAATCTTTCGTTTGCAATGGTGAGCAAGAGAGCTTTGTACTTCCATAAAGTTAGATTTTCATGATATCTTTGACCTAGTTGAGGAAGAGTGTTATGGACCGAGAGACTTAAATATAAATATCATATAATACAAGAGACCTAATAGTCTCAAATAGGTTGGGTCATGAGTGACCTAGCATTGAATATCCATGACTCATCTTGGCACAACAAGTGTGCGTTGTGCCAAGCACAGCCCAAGCCTAAATGATTTAGTCCAAGCAATACCTCTATGGCTCATAGACTACCCAAGCCTACATGGTGTTGTGCTCAACCTAACACATGCTTATAACCATTTCCACCATTTCCCCCTTGAAACTGTGAAAAATAATTAAACTCATGAGGGCATTTAGGTCTTTTAGTTCTATAAATCTTTCTAAAAAAATAAAAATTACAAAAAAAATAAAGATCCAAACAATTCATAATTTTTCAATTTTAGTTTTTAAAATTGGAAGATTTTTTAATTTGTGATTTTTTAAGTTTTTGTAAATTTTTTATGGTTTTAAAAATATAAATACTAAAGGACCGACCATGACCCTACTGAGCCATTGTTGGACCGAGATCTGCGACTTCTCATATCAATTCACATTTTGCCCAACCTAGAATAAGGTAACGGAGGCAATGTAATTCTCAGGTAGAGAGGACCACCTTAGCTAATTAACTTCAATCTTCCATTTTGTAATTATTTTAGAGGTGGAATAGGTACATCATACTTTCCTCAAAAATTGTATCCTTTTCAACCAATTCTAGATAGGCCTAACTACCCAAAGACAATTTGCAAATATGAAATATGTTCCTCAATTGGTGTAATTATGAAATATTAACAAAATACAATTGATGTACAAATTCTTTTAAGATTAAACTATGAGGACAAGCAATGAAATATCGCAGAATATAGTAGGAGAAAGTAATAACATGGCAGGATGAAAATGCACCTGAGGCAATACTGCTTTTATGTTCCTGATTACGACAAATAAGGATGGCATAAGGATCCATTTTGCCTGCTCATCAGTTATAAATGTTACTCAATAGACACTAATGATATGACAAGCTTGCAGATGCATGTACATATAATTGCAGATGCATTTAATATTTGTGAGTGCATCAAGCAATTCAGGATGGTAAGCATGAAACTGAAAGCTGAAATATGCAATCTAGGCATATAAGTTAATCTGGGTGAAATATTTACAAGTAGAAAATTTATCTACAAAGTTCTACAGATCTCATTAGCTTGCATAAAAATAGAACTTTTTTCGACACTATGAATTGTTAGTTCGAGAAGCATTACATTCGAGGGCTACAGAAACCAACCATTTGGAAAACATGATCTAGATCTAAGTGCATGAAAGAAAAATAACCTCTGTATCTTCTGCATGAATTTAGAATGAGATAATTCAAATTAAAAGTTCACATTGTCATAATTATCTAACAATTTGTGGCATGTGCTTTCGTTACGCAAGAAAAAACAGGGAACTAACCTCCAACCTTAGCAAGAATAAGCAAAAATATGAAGCAAGATTTGGAATGTTTTCAGATCTTAAAACAAGATCCTTGCAATACCAGAGGGATTGGAATCGCGAAGGCTAGAATTCATCTGCAATTCCAAGGTTCAAGATTTGGTCCCCAAAAACGGCAGGTTCCTTTGAAGAGTAAAATCGCTTTGAAACAGAAAACTTATCAAAATGATCGTAATGTATAATCTCATTCGTAAGAAGAAAGGGGATCTGTAATAACATAACAAAACACAGCGAAGGAACTCGATGATTTAGTGATTCGATGATTTAGTTTAACTCGGCACGAATCGCGCCACAAGACATAACATTTCACTTCTTAGCGTTGAATAATCCCGATTTGGCAGATCAAGCAAGAGCAAGAAAAGGGATCGGAAGAAGGGGCGTTGCGTGAGATCGAAGGCGGTCGAGGGGAAACGCGAAAACCTACCAAAGGTATCGGTGTCATGGAGGCCCTTGGCGCTGACCAGCAGCACATGAAGCTTCCCACGAGCCATCCTCGATCGCCGGATTTTCAAGTGCAGATTCGTCTGTTAGTGGTTGATGGGAACCTGTCTCGTAAGAAAATCGAGTAGAGGATGAAAGAGGAGATAAATCAATCACTTTGAAGTTCCACCTCAATTAATCAAAGTAAATTGATTAGTTAAAATTGATCACCTATTTTAAAAGAGTAGAGAATAATAAATTTAATGGCCTATTTTAAATTACAATATTTTGTCAAAAAAAATGATATTTTTATATTTGAATATGTTTATTAGAAGATTGTATTATTTCATCATCCTTCAAAATAACTAGTTTAATTTTTTTTTCTTCTTCTTTTTTCCTTATATAATTTAGATAAAATTTTTTTTTTTCCGCACCAATCGAAACTCCTTCAATGAATTCTCTATGAATTCTTTTCTAACAAACATGTCATTCGATTGCTCAGAGCGAAAAGCTTCGTCGAGGATAAGATTTTAGATAACGAATAAAGGTGTCACTGCAATTGGAGTTGGCCTGTAGAGACGTGAAATGACGAGCTAGCCCGGGTGATCTATTCGGGCTATGAGCCTTGACCCTTGAGTGTCAATGCCGACGTTGTCATCCGGGACTAGTATCCTCCTTCCCTCAGCCGATGCAGACCTGGGCTAGCCTTCTCTTTTCCTTATTTTTTTTTTCTTCCTTCCACGTAAATTCCATATAAATTTTTTTCTTTACGTTTAGGTTTCGTTTGTGTTCGACTCTTGAAAGGTGCAATGTTGTACCGGCCATAGGACTTTGAAACACACACAAAATAGTTCGAATTTTCCTTTTGGTTTAGACGCATATGATTATTTAGTGAAAGAAGGTGAAGGGATATAACTGAAATGAGATATGTATTTTTGAAATTTTAAAATTTAGGTACATGACATAAAATGAGTAATACTAAAACTTATACGGTTTAGTACAATGCTCATATTTTTTTGTAAGCAGGTTTTTTTTAAGGTTAGTGTTTTATTTTTTTAATGATTAATTTTTCCCTGGCTTTAGAAAGTATAAAGTATATTTTCCTATCTATTTTGCCCATCTAATTTTCTGTTGACGATTGATTTAATGAGTTGGCAGCCAACCATTGGTCAATGTGATTCCCTAAACTGACTTAGAAATCTGTCGTTTGATACATCATCACCTCAAAATAAAACCAGATCGATCACCTCAAAAGGAGGAAGAGGGAGAAGGCTTGACTAATACCTAATGCCAACTTTGTTGCGTCACCTCAAACCAACTTCAGTCTAAATCAAAAACCATATTTAATATAAAAATAGTTTTAAATATATTAAAATATTTAATATTAATAACATACAGCATAAGATTTTTTTCATATAAACTGTGCCGAGCCGAGCACAATCCCACCTTGGTCCGGACAAAGTTGATCCATGTGAGACCAGACAAGGCCAGTAGGCTGCCAAATTGTTATGGCTCAAACCCTTTACTGGGCTTGGTTCCAGCTGCTGGCTCAGTCCAGTTGCAATCTCAAGACAAACAAACAGAACTAAAGAGTACTAAATAGATAAAAAAAATCAACACTCAGCATCCAAAATAAGTTCCAGAATCTAAATTTACATGATGAAAGTTGAATGCATCCGCGTTACAACTTAAGCTAATTCAACATAATTAGGCAACTAAAACAACACTAGCACATTAAAACAAGATTTCAGAAGTTTGATACCAAGGCGAGCTCAAAAACGTGGGTTTAATGCTTCAGTCGTAGTAGCCTTTTTAAGTGGCAATATGAGCAGGTCCTTCGTTTAGGTTGGTTCCTCCCGATGTAGGAGAGTGTGTGTGTTTCAGTTAAACTTTGGTCTCTTTGCAGGGACTCCCTTGGGGACACTTCTTTCCAGACCACGGGATTTCCCAAGAGCTTTCACCTTCCTCCTCCGCTTCTCATCTTCACTATCAGATTCATCACCCTTCTCCCTGTCAGCATTGCTTGCCTCCCGTTCCAACTCCTCCCATGTTTTCCCTTTCTCCTCCTCTGAGTCCTCGTCCGATTCCTCGTCCTCATCGGATTCCACCAATGATGCACTGTCGTTGTCTTCATCTTCGGAAGCAGCAGACTCTGGCTCAACATCAGATGGCTCATACCCTTTGTCTGATTCCTCAGTGTTATCAGAATCGGATTCACTGGCCTCCATGTTCAAAAACTCCCATCCGCCATCTTCTATGAACTTCTCAGGGTCCTCGACTATGGTTTTTAGAATTGGCCGCCAGTTGAGATTCAGTCTGCTCTCGTAATACTTTAGATCTGTAGTGTCAAGCCATTCCTTAATTCCATCAACGGAAGAGGATGGAATAGAATCTATGCGGAGGACATCCCTTTTGAAATCCTTGAACACGATCGTCATGTCGAAATTCTTCTGCCCGAAACCAACTCTTTCAAGATTAACTATCTCTATCTCACCTAAGGTAACCACCAGGAAGGGTGTTTCGATGAGTTCAACCAAACAGCTTGAGGTTGGAACAATGAAAGCCGACGACTTGTGAGGGACTCCATGGAACCCAAGCTCCCGTAATGGCATATCGAACTCCAAATCAAGACCTTTAAACTGTGGTTGCGCCCAGATATCATGCACCTTGTTGACAAAGCTCTGAAATTCCATATTTATCTTATTTTTCCGATCCCTTTCACGTTGTTCTTCCTCAATCTCATCGGGATCAAGAGCTGATCTTCTTCCACCACCCAAAGTCTGTACAACATCCATAACTTCAACATAAAACTGAACATCTTTCGTCTTCTTGTTGCCCACCATGATATGATTGTGAAGGTGAAAGTGCACCAGTGTAATCATCTCTCTCTCTGCAGGCTGGAAGAAAGCATGCTTGATGTTCACAAACATGATTTCCACTCGCTCGTCAGGTCTCGATGTTGCATACCGAAACCCATTTACGTGAGCCTCCAAACTTCCCGTGAGCTTCCTTCCACGACCACCGAACGAGGGACGTATCCACAAGTCTGGTAACTTGGCTGATTTCATACGGTTTCCAGCAAGCTGCAGTTTCTCTTGGGTAACCAAAGTGGCCCTTTCAGCTCTCTCGGACTCCCTTGATGTGACATGTCTCCGAAGTGTTTTGATTAGCTGAACCACTTCACTGGTATGCCGGGGATCCTTAGACCTAAAAGTAATCTCTTTGGCATAGATTGCACCTTGAAACTTGAGGGTATTGGCATCATGGGGATTGAATGGTGTGCCAGGCACATTGAAAATAATTCGGATGGTGCAAGTCCCATGGTCCTGATGAGAGGTCACACTCTTTACCGTAGAGATATGGAAGGGGATCATACTTCCATAAATTGGTAAGAGAATAGCCTCGTTCTTCTGATCTACTTGAATAGCTAGCTGTTTCGCATAGGGTATATCATTTACATTTTTGTAAGCAACTAGCTCACTAGATGTTTTGGCCATGCCTCGGCCATCACCAGGCGCAGACCTACCAACAGCCAGCCGCCTAGCAGTCTCTTCATTCTTCTGTCGAGCAAGCTCTGCCTGGTGCTGTCTTCTCAACTCTTCCTTGGACATCTCCTGGTTATCCGATCTCAGAGTTGCTTTGGACGCAAGCACCCCCTTGTCGTTAAGAACAGCCTTTACTCTAGGCAGCTCTTCCTCCTCTTCCTCATTAAATGAGTAAGCAACATCCTTAACCGCCTTGGAACAGCTTGCAGTCAAGACCTCAGGAGGTTTCTCACTAACTATAATAGTATCAGCCAGCAACAATGAGTATATCTCAGTCTTAGGATTTTTAGTCTGAGCCTGGAGATTCTGGAAACCAAGAGACAAGTTGAAAACCATTCCGGGTTTCAAAATGCGATCATTTTTTGAATTTAAACTCAATCCAGACTCACGGAACTCAAGCCCTATTCCAGTTCCAGCTGACTTGGTAAGATTTGGTAGCAACTCTGGAGCTTCCTTCTGAACTACTGCTACAGCAGCTTGATAAGCAGCTCCAACGATATTTCTAGGTTTCAAAGAACCTATCGCAGCATCGTGAGCTTTAACCAACACATCATAGGCCTTAATCTGGGTCGCAGTTGCATCAATCAAAAATGTCCTAGCGACATTTGAGCAATAACTGTTATAGCGCGAGCCAATAGCACAGATGATAACACTAGTAGAATCATAATACAGATTATCATCATTGCTGGATGCACTGGGTCTGAGATCAAAATGCCCTCCACTTTGGAAGATGGGAGGATAGCATATATCGACATTTTCTGCCTTCAATTTAACCTTCACCTTTGTAGGGTTAAGTATTGCCTTTTCTGCATCATCCATCAATGAAGAATGAGAAACTTTCTTTTCCTCGTCGATGGCCCGCTCAAGCTTTGGAACCACAAAATTTTTCATCACTGATGAAGTTAGATAGGCAGCTTTCTTGATGCAGGTAAGTTCTGTGCCATCTTTTACAGAAAAGAGATCAGAGAAACCATTTGTAACATCAGTAAGTTGCAAGGTTGAGTTCCCAAGCTTCTCAGACCAAGTTTCTAGAAGCTTCCCTTCCGGTGTCTCTTTCGAAATGTATCCAACAATAGGGGATTCTGATTTTGACTGTGCACGAATAGCACGAATAGTATCCTCCATCAGGGCTGTCCCATCATCATCTTTTGCCTTAACATGTATTACAAGATCAAGTCCAGCAGCCTCACGAGCAGATTTTTTTACCGTGTCAAGTAGTTTGGCCTTCTTTTGACTACATATGAAATGAATCTGCTTGTCCATAAACACCATGATGGTTTCTGGAAACTCATAACCAAGTAACCATATATTCAAAGCTGAGGATTTAAGGTACCGAAGATCTTCAGAAGTAGGTGGCGTAGCAATTGCAATGGCATCTGCAGAACCCCAAAGATTGGGTTTATGATCACTCCAATGAGTGTAAAATGCTTTTAGCCGCGTGCTGAAGTTATCAAGATTGATAGTATAAGCAGCAGCAGCAGAGGCTGGTTTTGCACCTCCATTTTGATGATTGGTCATTATAAATCACCAATAGAAACTCATAAGACGTACAAAAGTGCAAACAGCCTGAAAAGGAAAAGAGGAAACAAGTACAGATGAAAATCTAAATTTTGAAAAGATCTAAAAAACAAAGAGAGAATTGTATAAAATAATTGGACAAACAAACTTATTGAGCAAGTGGATAAGCAATCATAAACAATGTTCACTGAACAATAATTTTTATAGCAAAGATCAAAACCAAAAAGATTGATTCTGAATGACGAGTATGAACTAGAGTAAAGTATTTCTTATTTAACAACAATGGAAACTAAAAATCCAACATCAAATGATACGTCTTGAACTATCAATCAATAGGATAGCAAAAATTCAAGCATTAGGAAATGAGACAAAAGTTTTATTATTAAAATGAGAACTTCGGGGTACATGCAAAAAAAACAAAAAAATCAACATTACGATAATGCCAAAAAGATAGGATCATTAGCTAGATAACACATATGTCGTTACTAGAAAAGTTGGCATTAGACCATGCTATCAAATTGCAAAAGCTTATGGAAGTAACGATTACACTTCAAAAAAGTACTAATTACCTTACGTCTCTGGTGTACAACTATTATATTCAATTAAGGTTCCAAAAAAAGATAGTAGTAAAATAATTGACATAAAAAGTGAAACTACCAACTACCTCACAACAATATAAGCATGTAACTTACCTTCCAAGTGCATCTCTCTAAGGTTGTCTTCTTCTCTCCTATCTCAATGTAGTTTTTTAAAGAAATCCAATCTCTTTCTCTCTTTTTATATATTCATCTAAATGAACTACTGCATATTCTTCTGAACAACATGGTTCTAAAAAATACTCAACCTAGCTTGAAATTACCAATTCCCCTCAAATTACAGACATTAACTATGTAGCAATAACACTAGGAATCACAGGATCTGAAGTTCATAGCACACAAGCAAAGGCCTCGAACAATCTACTAGAACGCAAATTTTTAAAATTTGAAAATACTCCGATCCAAGATCAAAATAAGCAATTGGAAAGTGCGTTAGGGTTCCTACGTCATATTATTTACTCGAACACTGCAACCAAATCCCTAATCTGGAGCAACAATAAGAGAAACGGTGGAAAAAACTAGTAAATGTTGATGCAATAACTGGAAAAATATGGCGAAAATCGACCGCTCAAAGTGACCAATCGAAAGAAAAGGGCCGATTAAGACCTGAAAACGAATGAAAAAAATATTATTGTGCTCGAGTCGTGAAAACCCTCGAGAACGGCAAGGAGGAGGACAAGTTCTTACCTCAACAAAGGATTTCGCTTCGCGCACAGGATCGAAGCTCCAAATGAGGAAGGGGGCGATTAGGTCATCGGGATTTCGTTCATATAGCCAACTTCGCCAGAGCGCAAGCGGAAGCCCCTCTCTCTCTCACAGAGAAAATTCTATTTCACCCTAGAAATTACGTGGCTTTCAAGATATTACCATGGACTTTGAATATTATCACAATACATCCAAATATTTTCAGACTCTGAGAAGCAATTGGGAAAACATGTAATTTTGGGGTTGAAATGAAATTTTTCCCTTAAAACAGCTCGGCTCCAAACCTTTTGTCCTGGAAATTACCCGCAACTTACTGCTCAACTGAATTTTGTAGCTTACTACACAGGTAAAAATATCAAAAGGACATTCTTTACTAAAAAGTCTTTAAAAAAAATATTTTATCCTTAATTAATTTTTAAAATATCCTTTTTTTCTCAACTTTAAAATAATTTTAATCACAAGTATATTAATCTAATTAAAATATTTGATACCTTAGAGTAGTTTCAATCTAATTTTGATCCACACTGTAGCATCTTTAATTAAAATTGCTTTAAAATAATATAGTTTTAATTTAAAATATTATAATTTTATTTAAAGATTACTTTAAAATGAAGCACAAAAGAGTCTATGAATATCGAATTATTGATAAAATAGTATTTTAATAATTTTTTTAAAAAACAGTATTTTGGTTTTATGATCGTTTACTTATTAGTAGTTGCGACAAATTCAGAATAATGATAAAAAAATATATAACACCTAGAACTTTCAAAGAAATCAATCCCCACGAATATTAGAAATCTTATGGGCAAAAGTAAATTATTAACGAAGCCAAATTATAATAGATGTCGCAACCAATTATCCAGTATATTTATAAAAGCCCCTAAAGTATATTAGAAATATATTTATTGGTTTTAATCAAAATATATAGTGCAAAAATAAATAAAAAATATCTTTTTTATTAAAATCGTCGATATCCTTTTTAATTTATTAATAAAAGACGTCCCGTTCAACGCCAGTATTTTTTTATTTCTGAAATTATTCTTATTTATTTTTTATTATTATTATAGTAGCTATACATTCACAACTGTTATAACATAAACATTTCAATTTTAATCAACACTGATAAACTATGTTATAGTTGTTTGACCCGTGCGACCGGTAAGAGGAGATGAATTGCTCTATGATAACCAAAAAATAACCTTTCTCGATTTTTTAACTTTAAACAATAGCACACTTAATAAAATTAAAAAGAAATAAAGCGAGTACGAGATAAAAGTATTTACTTGATTTACAATTAGTAGATTGCCACTCCAAGAAAAGTAGGATCACTATGAATATCTCTTTTTCAAACGAATGGTCGAAGGCGAAGAAGTCTCGTACATGGAAATGAAGCTTGGAAATGAAAAACTCAAACAAAATAATCGTAAATGAGTGTGTTGTTTGAAATTAGCTGAACCAGTGCTCCATGTGAATGCTCTTATTTTTGTCGACAATGACTCCTGGGCACTTAGACCATGCTAATGTGGCTTTGCAATGGCTAGGTGACGAAACCCACCATAGGGGGTGCTCGGGGTGGTCTGGGGGCCAGCCGCGCGAAGTCAGCTCTATGTTGGCTTCTTCTGTTTTCGACTCCAGTCGCTTGGGTGATCTCAAACATCCGGAATAGGGCTCAATTGAACCCATTTTCGGTCCTTGTCCTCGAGTAGTCTTCCTCCCTAGCTTCTCATCCCTCGGATAGTCGTGCGCGTCCTTCTTGTTCCACCGGTGTACTCTTCTATAGTGTCTCGTCTCTTGGATGTGTCGAGCCCGTCGACTCGTTTCCTGCGTTATCCTTCTCGTCCGCTGTGTTTTTTGTTTGATTTCTTGTTTTCTTAAACTCCTGCACACTTATACACAAGGTTAAAAATCAACAGGACCTAACCTAACTTGGTTGATAACATCAAAACCAATTTGGGATACTAACAGAAACTTGCAGCACCTTACAGCAATATGGGATGAAGTCGAACCCCCTGAAATGGTGTTTGGAGCCTAGGGAGGGAAATTCATCGAATATCTTGTCATTGAGTAGATAATCGAAGGCAACCCTGAGAAGGTACGACACTCTGACACATGCAAGCCCATCGGAAACTCAAGGAGGCCTAGAAGTCGATAAGGTGAAATCATGGAACTCTAATGATTCATATCCTGGTCAGCCAATCAGACTCTCCCATTATTCATTTATCGGCCACCCAGGGGGCTTTGGGGATGGTCCTTAGTCAAGGAACTCGATAATGTACAATGACCAGTGTACTTTTCTAGTCATCTATTGAAAGGTGTCGAGTCCTACTACACCGCGCTCAAGAAATTAGCTTATGAATTAGCCCTTACCGCTTGCAGTT
>JBBPFQ010000017.1:6511911-6527962 GCA_037974815.1 Kaempferia elegans
CGGTGGGTTGCGTTAGTGCCTTAGTGGGGTTACATGCTTGCATGGCATGGCATGGCCAGGTTAGCTCATGATATTGACTCCCATCTTGTGTGGTAAGCTCTGTGCTATTGTGCTCAGCAAAGGAAAACTAATCCTTCTTAACGCTAGCTACAGATTAACTAGGCCAGAAAAACAAACCTCTTCATGCCGTGTTTACTTAGAAGTGCACGTAAGAGAAAGAATAAATAGGATATCCTTTTCCATGCTTATCTATTGTAAAATAATAATTTATCAGACACGGACAAAAACCTGAACACCTAGATTATAAGTGTAATTAGATCACAAAAGGAATCAAACCAAAACATTAATCCGAATCGGCAGCTGCACCTCGTAGCTTTTACTCATTCAGGACCGAGCTCTGGGAAGAGGCTGGGCTCATGTGGCTGACTAATTATTGCTACATGTAATATTAAAATATTATTCTAGGTGGATGTGGACAAGACCTAACTTAAAATGGGGGAATGCCTCTCGATACATATTGTGCGTGGTGGGAGACAGCCTTTTATTCTCCAATTCTTCGACCATCACTGTTACACAGATTGCCGTGATGTGCAATACTGGGGATGATGAATACAGCATATCTGAATGAATACAACATGGTTGTTGAGGATAACTGTGGATGAGAAATTAAACAACCTGCTTGGGAGTTGGGAATTAATGGAAACTAAAAACAAACAAGGCGGACATGAGCTTACATTTCCTCTACCTACCTCTTCTTCTATTAGTTGTCCAAGTCGAAACATATATGTGGGTTTGTAGGAGAAAAAATATGTCTGCAGAATATGATCCTTGCGAAAGTCTAGTTAAAAGTATATTGTCACTAATGTGCACATATACTAAAGAAATCTTAGTGCCTTCGGTAACATTTCCATCGTCTGAGCTATAGTCATCCATGTAACTACACCAATGTAGCAAAAGCCTATGGCAGCAAATACAATTTTAGAGCTTTAGCAGGCACAGGATGTTAGAAGCTTACATTCAATTTTCCACTTTATTTTGCATTTCATGTTACTTTTTCAGTTGAAATCTTTTATGCTGATTACCTCCGCCAATGGATCTAGGAGTTAACTTGCGCAGAAATGCATGAAAAATCATTGCTGTTCAGAAAAATTTTAAGGTTACAACTAGGATGACATCAAGGTGAAGCGTGGATAAATAAGGTGTTAATTACCAGCGTAGCTAACTCCAACTGCACAAGCGATAACGAGCTGAAGGTTGCACATGTAGAGTACCACTGCAGTTGCTGTAGGAATAAAGAATAGAAAATAGAATTAAAAAAAAACCATAGAGATAAACCAGAAAAGGGAAGTGAAAAGTCATCGTAAGAATGCCTAAACAACAACGGGGCGTCATATGTGGAGTAAATCTGCAGGTTATATAGAGAAGTTAGCAATCCAATGCGCACATCAAGTGCAGTAGAAGGAACGGGAAGGCATAACCCTTAGAAGACACTTAAATGGTATGAGAGTTCATTATATGCCCACCAGATGTCAGCATGAAAAACAAAAATTGTATAGTGGTAGTCCCATGTCATCGAAGTATCAAATGCACTCTGCACTACCACTGATCCACAAACTTGAGAAGATTTCATATGTTAAAGATCTTATGTTGGCAAACCATACTTTTTGATTGATATGATGACTAAAAAGGTTATTCAAATTACGATGCATCTTGGCACAAGCTTCAGTTTATAACAGTTGTTTTGATGGAGAGAAGAGGATATTAAAAATAGGTTGAAGGGTGTCCCAATAATTCCAAGTGAATTATCATGTTACACGATGATTTCTATGTAGTACTATCCACTTGAGGCAGATGAAAAACATAACTGATACTACAAAAACAGTGAAAGAAATACCAAATATGGGCACCAATGAAAATACTTTTACAGCAGTGAGCATACTTTATTTGTTTAACGTAGTATGATGATTAAATGCACGAACTGTTACTATGAACCCCAGAAGACATCTGGTGAAAAATTTTTACCTATCCATAAAAAGTAAGAGATTGTCTTATGGTCTGTCTTGATACATTATAGGAAAGGCACTAAGTTGGAACTCAAGATATTGCATCTTCGAATCTTAGAGTATGGCCCAGCTTATCTTATGGCCAAAAACTCTTATGAAGAGTTTATAAACAAAAAATAGCTTCTAAAACTTTCAGATAAGAAAGCTCTTTTTTTAGATATGTTGTCGAGAATCATTTGAAGAGCTGTGGCCTGAGAGAGAATTTGTCAAGGGCAATTTGAAGCTGAAGAGAGTTGAAGAGTGATTTTTATGAAAACAAATTACATTAAAAAAACGCTGTGTTTTCTAAAAAAGAGAAGCATAAGCTCCCCTACCCTAGCTTTTGCCTTTTCTTATTTTTCTTTTAAAAAAGCTAACATTTTTTTTTTCAATAGCTTGTGAAAAACATGAAGAGGAGACTTGGAGCAACGGTAAAGTTATTGTTGTTGTGTGACGTAGAGGTCATGAGTTCGAGTCTCAGAAACAACTTCTTGCAAAGTAAGGCTGCGTACAATAGACTCTTCCGAGGACCCCACATTGGCGGGAGTTTCGTGCACTATACTGCCCTTATAAAAAACATGTTAGGTCAGGCTTTTTAAGGGGATAGATAAGGTAAAAATGAGCCAGGTGAAACATGCACTTAGTAGGCTTGAAGGGTTTAGAGTTCAGTGATGTTTACTAACAATTAGCAAATCAATTTAATTTTTGTACTCGTAAGAAGTAAATTAATTCAATAAAATGTTTCAGGGCTTAAGTAATAGGGAAAATATAGACAATATACCATATTGAAAAAACCAATACAGTAGGGAGGCACATTCCGAGTGTTGAGAATTATGTAAAACACCCAAACCAAATTGAAATGTACCAAGTGACACAGAAAAAAAAAAAAAAAAAAGGAGAAATCATTGGGACCTTTGCCAACATATGCACCAATGCAGTTTTTTTAACATTTTCATTCGAAGAGGACTATACTACCCAAAAAGGAATGGCAACTAGAAAGTGTGCTAGCATGCAATCTGCAAAAATTGTCCTGCTATCAAATTCTGTAACTAGGAGCCTTTGTTTAGCTGTAGTGATATTATGATATTGATACAACACGGTCATAGTAAAGATATGTTATGTTGTACACCTAGATCGCCTTGACCCCATGTCCTTATTTGACAATGTCATGTGTTCTATACCCAGATTCATATACTAGTTCAATACTGCTATTCCGAGTCCAAGTAACATATATGTTTAAGGAAATTTATATTTCCAAACAGCTGTATATTTTGAGACTCCTACCAGAGTAGCATATTCTGACTATTGCTGAATCCTAGAAAGTGTCTAGGATTCTTAAAACAGATTTTCAACAGTGTAAGCTGTAAAGCTATCTCAATCTCGAGAATTTAAGTGTAGAATTCCAGTAAAGGTTCATTAATCATTATGCATCTCAATTCATCATTTTCTTTCTTCCTTAAAAACTCATTTCCCTTTTTTTTCTTGAAACACAATTTCGCAGCAAGATTTTTTTTCTTCTTTGAAATATGGAATCACTATTTTTTCCTCTTTATTTATTAGATTTCCTTTCTTGGAGCACAATCTCTATATGAAATTTGGACTAACATAAAAAGAGTTTATTCATCACTTATTTTAGCTTTTAAATTTATGATAGCTTTTAAACAACCATCCTGTCATGACTTAAAAAGCTTTTCTACTTTTTCAAGAAATGCTATTGTTGTTTCTCCTCTCTTTAACAAGCTTGTAAGGCCTTTACTTTGACAAATTTAAGAAAATAGGGTGAAGGAAATCAAGAAGACAAGAACAAATCTGGGGTAAAAAAGATAACTGATTAAGTCAAAGGTTGGTGCTTCAGAAAGCATAATGTAGGCAACTGAAGTAGAACAGATTGAAAATGTCTCGCGTGTCTTCCTCAAACAACTGTTACTGGCATAATTATATATGAATACATAACTAAAATCTTATAAAGGTATCCAGGAAAGACTACCCTATTCTGGACAAATTCAATAAGTCGTCTTGTCAGCTAGGTATTTCTTCTTAAATTGCCTGAAAACATATTTAAATCTCTAGATCTACAATGATATAGATTTTGAGCCAATAACTTATACGCAGCAAGAAGCCTTGGTCAACATTTGCACATAGATGATCTCTTACATTATGAAGGTGAGAAATGCAGAACTATTTCCAAACCCAAAAATTTCTTTTGAGATAGAAAAAGAGGACATCAGTTAATTTGTATTAAAAAAGATAAAATTCAGGCCAAATTATGGCCAAACTGTGATCCTCGCATCATCTAACATTGTATGTACAGGGCCTACAGGCACATCAGCTAGTGTGAGTTTCCCTAATATAGTTTTTATGGACGCATTTCCATTATATGCTACGAGCCTACAATGCCTCAAAATATATTGTAAAGAAGAGTGTTTGAGTGACAATTGAATAGTAGGCCTTTATATTCAAGTGTGATTCAATGCTCACAGAATCCCAGTAAAAGAGTATAACTTGTATAAACTCAAATTTTATACAAATTTCATTATCATTACATACAATTAATGCCATATATTTTAAAAGCAAGGTCTAAATATCAATCTGTGTTGGAGTTTCAGTCTGAAGCCAAAATGGTATGGTATTACAACTGTGCAAGCATGTTCGCAAGAAGTGTGAATGTGCCAAGGTCAACTCAAATGAGTTTAAATCCTATAACCTTTTTTCTACTAAAGTTGTTTATCACCAAATATGTCTCTAATAAGTAGAAAGTTAATTGAATTCAAATTGAATAAGTTGCAAAAATCTAACAAGCATCTTAGCTAATAATAAAATTCCTGAAACCAAAATGAGTGACATGCATCAAATGAAAGCATTGGTTCTTATTGCATTTTAGTGAGATCAACAACTTTCCAAAATCCAAATTAAGTATTTCTCCCATGCACATTTGATCTTGCAACTAGTTTCTCCACACATCCATAAATATATAACAATTAAGTTAGACATGATTTAACAGAACTAGACATGGAACATCCATAGGTATATAACACATCTACATCATTGTTTCGCACTTTCACTACGTTTAATATCACTCTTCCTCTTTGCTGCAATTAATGCTTCGGTTCCTCCCTCCCCTCTCCCTCCCCCTCACTTGTTTATCTCCTCCCCATCACTAGCTGACATAATCAAAGGATGAGTCAATAGAAGAAAATCTTTTTGTATCGGTAGGCACCAGATGGCCCAATCCACAATAGGCTTAGTTTTGATCAATACCATTGAAGTTGTGATGATATGGGAAGTACAATGATATTTACTCATGCTTGCAAAGTATCAATATCAATTAGCAGCTGAAACAATACATTTCGATTGTGTTGACCAAAACTGATTAGAGATGGCAACTTGCCCCTGCTTTGATCAACACCCACTTGTATGTGATAAAAAAAATTGGGTCATGCCTGCCACTTGTTTGCCCTGCATATAATTTAGTTTACTATACATATATTTGATTTCCTTATCTTAAAGCTGACCCAAAGGAGTGAAGCAAAGAGGGGATAGGGAATACAAATTTATTCCATAACCTATCCTGCTCTGGCCCACTTTCTATATTGGGAAGGAATGGGAAGTTAAAAAAACTTGCCCCGCCCCGCCCATTTCTATCCCTAGTACCCATAGGCACTTGAAACATTAGTTCAAAGTACCATAACATCCACCATGATGGAAAAAGAATATGACCTGAATGTCGGCAAATCTACAATATGTGAACACTCTGTTATAGTTATCAATTGAGTATTATTTGACAATCAAACATGGTTGAAGCTAGATTACAATAGCTTTCATTTTTACAATTCTTCAAGCACAGACACATCATTTAATATATTCCAGCAACCCTCATCTCTCCTATTGCTGGATAGGTCCTTTCATAGTTCTAATTTACAGATCCAATTGGACAAGTCAAAATATGCACAGTAAGATAGTTGTTTGCATCTCTATCACCTTTGCGATGTTTCCAATGGATCCTTATTAACACAAAAGACAGAACACATCTGTTGAGACATAGGTCAGAGAAAACAAGAAACCAATAGCGCACCCACACACACATATTATTATATGATTCAACCATTGTGAACTGCTCAACAAGCAGATAGGAAAAATCAATATGTTAAATTAACCAATAAAAAATATAATGCATACGACTGAATGAGGCTTAGAAGCGAAAACAAGAAAAGCACTCATAGAAGCTCAGAGATAAACTTGATAAAATATAATTTGAGCTCAACTCGGTACATTATTAAATCGTGTTAACCTAATTTGAATTCAAAGTTAGTTCCAGCTCTAAAACAAGTTGAGCTTAAAAAAAATACAAAATCCAGTTAATTTCTACTCGTGAACAAGGAGATTTAGTGTTGACGAACAAACTTGTGAACAAACTTTTTTTTACCATCTTGTTTATTTGTGAACCAGTTTACAAGCACTTGAACATACATGATTACATGTCTATAAGCACAAAGGTAGTAATTTTATAAGATAATAAATTAACTCATTACAAGCTCACACAAAGGATTGTTCATAGGCTCTTTGATAACTTTGACGAGATGTAGATATACATCTCATTATCTTCTTAGATAGATTAGTACAAGTATGACTTGTGAAATCAGTATCAAATTCATTTAAGCACCAGCTTTAGTATGTATGTTCCAGATAACATCAAACTCTAACACGAATAACTTATAGATCTAGCACAAGCTTGTTTAGAACAAACTGTTCAGACTTGTTGAAACAAGAAAATCTCAAGCATAGATTTTGCAGTTAAATCAAGCTTGTTTAAAACAAGCCTCGTTCAAATGTAATAAAGCATCCAATCTCGAGCTTAGATTTCGTAGTTGTATCAGAGCTGGATAATGTAACCTTATTAAGATTACTCCGCCATAGAAAGTCAGACACTAAGGTAACTCACTGCAGCAGTAGCAAGAACCTAGCACACTAGGAATGCTTTAATATGACCAATATTTATCTCAAACCGGAAAGGAAAAGGTGGAGGGATCATTATTACCTGACACCCAATATAAAACAACATCAAAACACAACAAAAGAATTTTAGGATGTTTGATATGAAGCAAAGCAGTCATTAGGATTAGGAATATCATAAAGAATATGGTGTGGTAGGATAAATGGTTGGTGCGTGATAGTTTTTTGTTTAATAAGAAAGGTTTTAAGAATGATTATACACATCACTGCTTATATCATAGGTCAAAGCACCTACAGTTGGAGAGTAGAAGCATCAAGATAAAAACTTTGATAGTATAGAGGAATCCGCAATTCATTCCATTGCTCTATTCTATCAAAAATACGAGACTCTTATGTCATCAAAAACACTAAGTTGACCACATGTCATACATGTTGATTGCAATCCAGGGTGAAGCTTTGCTTTTCTTTATGTATTAAGTCAACAATTCATTGTCATGAATTTTATTTTAACAATATTCACCCCCGTAGCAGCCTTCAATCCATCTACCATAGTTATAGAGCCTTTTGTTCCCCAATTAATTTGTTATATACCTACATCCCACCGCCTTCAGCAAAGCATTATAATTCCTTAATATGGAATGAATTTTACCCACCTCGTTACTTGCACATTTCATGTTTTCCTTTGTTGCACTGAAAGTTAATACAGAACGATAAGAATTTACTCCGTACACCTTCAAGTACCCTCACCTTTGGCATCCATAAACCATTGACAACTAAGGAACTAATAACATTTATGTTCAACTCTTTGCCTTATTGAAGCCACATACCGTGTGACCATGCATGTAAAAACTTGGAAAAAATACTGCAAGTTTGTTGACACAATTGCCCAGAGTTGAGAGCAAAAGGGCAATCAGTATAAAAAAATGTTCCACGTCTCCATAACATGCATACATAACAAACTTGAGAAATCATCACAAGAAAGGGTAGAGGTGTAAAGTGGGTTAGGCTGCCTGTCGCATGGCCCAGCCTAGCATGGTCCAAGCCAAGACTGGCTCAGCCCATACATTAGCGAGCATGACCAAGCCAAGCTCAAGACTAGCAACTTCATGCCATGAGGGCCGCAACTTGCAAGCCTGGGCTTGACACAACAATCAAGCCCAACACAACCCATGAGACAAGTTTAACCTACTAAATTTTTATATGATAATATTAATAATAGTTATTGATATTGAATATTTTATTAATATCTATAAAAAAATTTATTATTTTTAATATTACTATATTAATTTTAAATACTTTTGATTAATTTTGAAGTAATTTCAAAAAATTTAAATATTTAACAAAAACAAGCAATGCCAGGCCAAGCTCATGCCATGTGTGACCCTAGACATTAGTATTGTGTACGGCCTGGCATGTCTTTTAACAGGTTGGCACAAGCATGGCCCATAGCCATCTCTAGCATGTGGAACACTTTCCTAAAGCCTCGAACTTGTGATGGTGTATGTAATATCCAGATCGATACATACCAATTGTAGAAATAAAGTGATGCAAGATATGTTACGTTCATTATACTCTCGTCTGGCAATTAGGGTGTTAAGGGCATCTCCCACGCTTTTGCAGTGGAGGGGTTTTTAAGGCCCCCACCACAAAAGGAAGAAAGAGACAAGAAGCTGGGTTTGAAAAATCAAACCCAGCTTCTTAATTTTTGTTGACACGTAGAAAAGAGAAATGTAAAAAACCTCACAAAAACCTCCATTGAAGATGCCCTAATAACCCATCAAACATGCATTCCATATCGATTTGTTAGGGTGTGCCCTATGCAAATCCAGCTGCTATTGTAAAATGGACCAAATGTGCTATGGATAAAAAGTATACCAAATTGACCATTCCTAACAAGTGAGCCACTAAGTGCATTCTATTCCATAAACACATGTAACATCAATGTTAATGAGGGAACACTCACACACACATTTATATGCTGTAATTAATTTCCAGCTTGTTATATTGTAAATAAGTTTCACAATTCAGCAATACAGGGGGATCAAATTCATTTCAAACAAGAATGGTGAACGTACAGCGACCAAAAGTTAGCTTATAGTGTATGTATTATGACAATAAAGTTGTTTGATTAATCTAACATACAGTTTTCACTTCAATTCAATAGGCAGATGCATACACATACATCATTGCTTGAAACAATGCATACATCATACCTGAAGAACCTGCTTCCCAGAAGTTTGAAACTGTGCTTGGATTTGTCTTGCAACAGTCGCTTCAAGTTTAGAAGTGACTGACTTCTCCAACTGAGTCACTGCTTTATCACCAACTCCCCTCTAGCAACAAGAGAATGTCGAATGTGAGATAAATTCAAAGATTTTGGTCCAAATAAAAGCACACAATCTTAAGATAACCTGAAATGACTCTGCTATAGCTGAAGAAATAGCGGGTGCAATTGAACGAGCTACAGTGGACCCTATTGTAGAAAGTTCTTTCTTCACTGCCCTCTCTAAAATGGTTGGCAAGTCCTTATTCACACAGTTGGTAATTAGATTGGTGATCTGCTGCATCCGTTCCTTCTCAAACTTCTCATATTTTGCATTTTCTTCTTGAACACGTGCCCATAAAGCATCTCCATTAGCTTTAATCATCTTCTCAATATTTCGGCTCAAGACAGTCTCCATCCGTTTTCCTTCCTTTGCTACAGGAGTAGCCACAACTAGACTCATCTGCTTTTCCAGTTCCTTTTGCATATTCACTACCTGCAAAGAACCAAAAACCTAAGATGCGAACGCAGACAAACTCAAAAGAAAAATGTGAAACATTAAAACAGAAATTATAGCCCAAAGAGTCGCTCACTCTGAATGGATAATGGCAGACTTGACAAGAGTAGACAATGACAAACAGTTGAACAAGAAACTTCCAGTGTAGTAAGTTTGAAACAACAGGAATTAGAAATCATAAAACAGAATTTTATCTAAAATTCATGAAGGAAAAACTAGCAAGAGAAATTAGATCTAGAACTGACGATTACAATAGGTACACAATCATCTCAGTTACAAACAATACTGTTAAGGGTCTAAAACTCTCTTGAGGCTCATGTTAGCACATATATCAGCGGGATATGGCCCCTTAATCATTGAGCCTCATGAAATTATCGCCACTATCTCAATTAGGAACCTAAAAAATTATTAACCAATTAGCCATTAACATGTTATCCCATTATGCCAACCCTTCTCTTGTAGATAATGAAAGCTTTGTTGCAGCATTTTCCTCTTCATTTTGAGTACCGTTTTTGAGTTATAAGAAATTTCAAGTTAAATTTGTTAATCTAATCCAGAACATAGTCATGTGGTTTTGTAAATTATGGCCACAGGAATAAAACATGTTATCTAAAAGCCATAATTAAGTCCAACCAATTGATGGCAATAGATGTTAAGACTGATATGGAAGGGGGAGCAACTCGAAAAAAGAAAGCACAGAAAACCCTGTTAATCATGCACTATATAGGTGAAAGTTTATCGAAGTATTGAATTTCACTAGCTACAGGGAATCTAAGGTATCAACCATTTCAGGCACTGGTTTTCATACAAGGAAATGAAGTTTGTGATTTATGCGCTCCTGAAACTATAAATGCAAAAATATTACACGAGACTACTTCCTATTATTAAGCAATTCTGCTAATCAGCTAGTCTTGATCTAATCAGAGGGGAAGAAAAATGTATGCAGCCTCAAAATACCAAACCAACCCTTAGAAAAATAATCAAGCCTGAATGCTACACGAATTAATCTCAGATTGGTCCAATCTGAAGGTGAACAAAATGGACAATGTAAATCACGTCAATAAGCATGAAGTGGAAAGGGCAATAATTCATTGCCTTTAGTGTGATTATGGGCAAAAGAAAGTCAATCCCTATGAAAAGAATCTATAGATATGTAGTGAACAATAAGACCATTTTCAGAAAGCAATTTCATTTTTAAGTGAAATGATTTTTTACCTGGCTCAGCATTTCCTGCATAGCAAGAATATCCAGCGAAGCCGGACCAGCTGAAGGGACACTCTCAGTGACTACTGGTTCATTCAAGGAATAGGTGGAATGGAGAAGGCTAGAGGAAGACGATGAAGGGCTGGATGTTTGACGATGTTTTTCTTTTTGTTTCTTACCTTTGGAAACCAGGAGAGATTCAGAAACTGTAGTAACAGCAGTTTCAGGAATATCTTCGGTCGCATTTATTGTTCTATCTTGCCCTTCTTCCTTAGCAGTAGTTAGCCCTTCTTCCTTAGCAGTAGTTAGCAGGTGTTTCTTTGCCTCGACAATAGCATTGTCCTCACCTGGGTGACTTTCTTCCTGAAAGGAAGTTTCTATTACAGTAGAAGCCTCATCATCTACCTCCGAGTGAGCTATAGAAACTTGGGGAGATAGCTCCAGGGCAGAAAAATCTTGAGGCACCTTCTGAGTATTGGTTTCTTGTTGAACTGTCATACCCTCACCCCCTTCAGCACTTATAGTGCTGTCACCGGTGTTTAAGTCTTTCCCCTTCACCTCCTCAGTCAGTTTTTTATTGACATTACTGTTTTCTGAAGTAGATATCGCACCAGATAAAATTTCAGAGGGAGTAATTAGGTGAGTTGAGTTTCCACCAAGTTTAAACATCCTAGTAGGATTAAAAATCATGGATATATCATTCTGTCCAGTATTAAGTCCATCCTTTTCGGTATTTTCTTTTGTTCCAACAGTGTATACTCCCCTGTCAATTGAATGCTCATAAGCAGAGTGATCAGTTTCATGACCACTTAAGGACAGTGCATCCTCAGAAGTTTTTGCAGGGCTCTTTAGAGAAGGTGAACTTCCTGTTATGTCCATGTTAAAAGGAACTGAAGATGAGGCAACATGAATTGCATCTGCATCCACATTCAGAAGTGGAGAAATGAGTTTAACTTCGACATTTGATGTCAACGATTCATTAATACCAGTGGCCTCAGAAGAATCTGTGGTTACAAGATGTGGAGCTGCAGATGCACCATCCATACTACCATCAGCAAGAAGGATTTCTGGTGAAGCATTTTCCGTAGCAGTATTAGTTCTGTAGTGTTCACTAGACAACTCTGGCACAGGTAATCCTTCAGAATTAGATGCCTCGATTACATGGGATGAAAGATCTTTTGCTAACCCAACATTAGCAATCGGTGGTGGTAAACACTGAATTAAATCCAAAGCATATTGTTGAATTGCCTGTGTTTGTACACAGTAGACTTGAACAACTTTATCTCCTTCAGGCAGGATATCATGCGTTACAGTAAGACTCAAAATAGGCATTGCCACAGTGAAGTCTGCTATATGGTCCATGTGTGTAGAAGCAGGACATGGACCATAGTCAATATGCACTGCATAAATAGCATTCTTCTTAGCATTTGCAATTATAATAAGGCTTGCTTGAGACAGCACTACTAATTGATTGAAAAAAGCCTCTTCCATCCGAGGTTCTGAAGAACTTCTCAAGTCCAACGTCTGAGTGCAATGCCATGATTCAGAGTCACTAGGCAATAGCCAACCTTCTTCACTAGCAGAGGCCCAAATTTTTATTTCTCGACTTAAAGGTCCCTGCCATGGATAATTATGCAGTCACAATGTCATTGTAAAGAAAGATGTAAAGAATCAAAGAATGTCATTTGAGAATGAAGGTTGTCGTTCATCTCAACCTCCAACTGCATCATAACAAACTAAGAATGAAGCTTGTCATTCATCACAAAATTATCCTAATGATCATCATACTGTGGACAAAATATTGTCTACGGCAAAAGAATGATAACTAAGGAAAACAAGTATGGCAAAAAGTAGCTGGTGTTATAGACATCCTTAAATACACAATTGGATACATACAGCTGTGATGAGATTGATGTGTTCAGGGTGGTTAGGTGCTGTCATGAACTCCACTGAGTTGACAGGATGGCCATCATGTGGCCTTAAAACCGAAAGGGGCACTGCTTTACGGTCATCCCAGATCTTCACCTGTGAGACGACACAAAAATGATAATAGCAGTGGAAAAACAATGAGAACAAATCATGGCATCCAAAAACAATAACATTACTGTAAATTTCAGTAACAAAGAACCCAAAAGGAAACAATCATTATCGTCATCAAACCACCAATGTAGCATCAAACCCATAAACTAACGACTGATGGTTTTGTTAGGCTATGACTGCAGTCTAAACATATGTTATTTAATTGCCTTATCTCTAGTAACATGTGTCTCTTGTGAGATTTAATGTTTTACTGATGAGATGATAGAGAAAATAGAGGCATAAATGCTTAAATAAAATCTCTATATAATCACATTAGATAATAGCTGGACACATACCCCATTGCAATAGAAAGTTAGGCTAAGAATAATATCATGTGAAACTAACTTATAGCAACAAAGCAACATTAGAGAACTAGAGACTAGCTATTTATGTTGGTACCTTCTAAAGAAATTATGCAAGCTCAAGAAAGATGCTATCTCCAGTCTCCACAACTGATACATCTATTATTAGTTTTCTCATCTTTGGTATTACATGCACATGCCTCATGTCTTCTGGAGTGAGACTAGTTTTCTTGTATTTTTTCTGGCATGCAAACACTAACAAAAGAAATTCTGTTTGGAATTAAACAAATCATTGCAGATTTTGCACCCATAAGCATTATTTACCTCAAACTATATGTTTGTATAATAGACTAGAAAGCAGTCAAGAAACAAGCAACAGCAAGTTCTACAAAGCGAATTTTACCTATCGAATATGAATCATTGTATTGCCCACAAAAACACAAAGTATTAAAAGATCAAACTCTCAAAGAACATAAGTACAAACCGTGCCATCTTTTGAGGATGACGCTAAACGAGTGACCATCCATTGGGATATGGACAAATCTGTCACCTCTCCATCATGTTTACCTATAATTTGCACTCCTTCTATCAGCTTTTCAATGGGACATTTGAGTGGCTCCTCAGCCAAAAATTCTTTTCCTCTTCCAACTTTATTTATATCAATTTTTAGCACCAAAACCCCTATCCCAACATACAGAATTTCCTGCAAAGGAATTGTAGGATTAACAAGAACACCAAGATATAAAAAGTATGGAAAATAAGCTGTAGCAAAAAATGCATCCAACATTGGTAAATTTAAGGAAAGTTTGAAGACCTTGTTCACAACCATAGTTGTATCAAACAATATCATGCAAACTTTAAAGATAGCCTTACTTGTTTGTGTGAGTGCCAACAAATTCGGGGATGATATGACTCTCTGTCTCCAACAATTTGAATAGCCATTGTAACTTTTCCTGTAATCAGTGGCTTGTTTTCCTCATCAGGCCCCTCATCAATCTTCCACACAAAAACCCTTCCATCAATGCTTGCACTGGCAATAAATGACATGAGAAGAATGTTAAGGCAAAAGAAGGAAAATAAAATATTTAAAAAAAAAAACAGAAAACCACACAAGGTACCTGGCTAAAAGGTGCACATCTTCAGCAAAGAAAGCCATGTCTGTAACTCTCTACAAAAGTAAAAAATCACAGCAATCTAAAAGCCTTAATAAAATAAAAGCAAAGTTGCACAATAAGTTCCAGATTGCGCCTCCAATATGATTGAGGAATATTTCAAAAAAGACAAAACACATAAAAGATATTGCAAGAATGTTTCTAAATAAGCAGAAGGTCAAAACAATTCTGTACATAGATAACAATAAATAGAAAGCAAATATATTTATGAATGGCATGTACTGCCAGCAAAGAATAGGAAGATATGTGAGAGTCAAATTAGGGAAACATCGTGCATGGGTGGGAAATCTGGTGTATGCCATTACATGAGTCAAAGGAAAGGAGTATTAGCAAACACAATGGATTTTGTTAGGTTCTACAAGGTAGGAATCCATGAGCCATCTGGCATGAACAGTTCTGTTTCATTAATTTACCATTAATGTGTACAATGAGGAATCCTGGATCTTAGTACTCCATAACTTGCTTGCCTAGGGACACTAGTCTGCCAATATAAATTAGTAGAAACTAGTTTATCAATGTAAATCAGAGACAACTCCATAATGTTATTGTCAAAAGACCAGCCAACATAATTAGATAACAAGTAACCAATGTGAAAATTTAATTTCTTTGGCTACCATGCTCAACATACAGAATAAATTTACATTTTCAATAGAAGATCTTTGGAATGCATCAGAAAAGCAACCAACATTACATTGAATAATTAACATATGATTGATTAAGTAGCCAACGCCACATTAAGGAAATGTCCGTCTATTTTAATCCATGTTCCGTTAAACAACATGACAGTCAGAGCACAAATTTAACTGTTTCAGCCAAAAAATTCAGATGTCAAGACGGATAAAGATGTCCAGAACATAAACTATGGCTGAGAAACAAAGTATAAGTTTTCAATTAAAACTCTTGCACAAACAAATCCATTTAGCATGCAAAAACTGACTTATCTAACAATCCAAAATATTTAATAAAGGATTCGTGAATATTAATAATATCCACACTCAAGTTGCCAACAGGCACTGATCCGCAAGGGCAAACTTTATCTTCATGTATTAACTATATGTAGTACAGTATCATGATTATAATGATATCTTAATAAACCAAAGATGCATATTCACTAAGTTGATATGATTCCATCACTTAAACAGGATGGAATTTTTAACTGATCAGCAGTAGAAAGTATTGCTAAGTCTAGTTCAATGTTTCTTAAGATCCACCTGAGAATGTCCCTTTAGCAACGATCTCAGAGCTGTGTTGATATTGAGCACCCGAATAGCACCAAGCTTAAGCCCATAGCATATGTAGGTTCGATTGACAGCGATTTGCCGCCCCAAAACAAGCCCTGGGTCAGATGTATACTTGGTGATCGGCGTCACCTCAAGTTGCGGCGGCTGCTTCTCTCCCGGCAAACGTGAATCAACATCATAGACAGCACGTGACCCTGTGCTGAGAAGCCGACCCCTAGGCAACTTGTTGCTCGCCATCCTCGTTGGCGCTGGCTGTGCCAGCGCAGCAGGTGGCGCTGAAGG